>OMLP01012900.1:5747-22339 GCA_900302685.1 Spondyliosoma cantharus
TCTCTCCCAGCAGACCTCCTGTCCTGCCTGCCCACATATCCACAAACACACACACATTTAGACAGACAGACAGACAGACAGACACACACACACACACACACACACACACACACACACACACACACACACACACACACACACAGCACTCCCATGTCAACAAATGCATGGCATGCAGGAACACCCAATCTGCCTTCTCTCTTAACCTTCCTCAGGTTGTGAGGTGTGGCACCCATTATGCAAGCAGGCGGCGAGGGCAGAGAGGAGACTCAGGGTGAGATCGAATTTTGAAATGAAAATGTTCAAAATCAAATGAAGACTGTCATTTCCTCAATGTGTGCAATCTCTTCCTCCTCCTCCTCCGCCTTTTTTTTCTCTCTCTTTGTACCTCACAGCACAGACGCCTGTCAGAGGCCTCCATCTCTCCACCAGGCTCATCCATAGGCTCTCCCAGTAGGGTCATATGTGTAAGTAGCTTATAACTTTTACAGCTTTTAGTCACTTTTTTACTGTAGCTGCCACCGAGTTCACCCCTATAAGCACAACGGCTACGCCGGAAACACAAGCTGCGCTCATAGCCTTCATTGGTCAAGCACTGACCTGAGAGGCTGCTCACTCCCTCGGCCTGTTCACTTGTCTGTGTCTTCACCTCTGTTGTCATTACTGATGTGGCAGGAGTTCAATAAAGTGAGAAAACTATTATGTTGTCACAGTGAACAGCTGTTACAACACGACACATACTTAATGTGCTATACCTGTGATGACCGTCTTCAGTCATTACTGCTGATGTGGGGATTTGCAAGTCAAAAAATATCAAGATTTTTAGGTTAAAACTGGGTTGAATGTGGATGAAAATGCTAATGTCGTCGCTCCAGGGATGACAGTTGGTACAGACTAAAATTCTCAATAGTCTATTGATGGACAGCCATTAACATTGACGTTCATGGCCCCAAGACAATGTATGCTACTGCCTGTGGTGATCCTGTGACTCTTCTGTCGCAACACCAGCAGGTAAACAGTTTCTGGTTTTGAGTTTTATCTCAAAAACTTAATAGATAGCCATGAAATTTCCTACAGATATTTTAACTCTCTAGAAGATGACACCTACCTACATACTTACCTGAAATTAATGACATTCCCATCAGCTTATGCTTTTACTGCTAATTAGTGAATGTTAGCAATGCTAACAGGCTAAACTGAGATTTTGAACGTGGTAAACTATCCAATTTCCTGCTCGGGATCAATAGATTATTTCTGATTCTGCATCTGAAACTTACCTGCTAATCATCAACATGTACCACTGTACCTACTGTATGTACAGCCTCACATGACTGCTGACTCTTGGTCCAGTTTAGTTTTCTGCTTTTGTAGGTTTAAGACAATCCACATGTAAAAAGAATTTAAGGAACAGCAGATCGCTTCACAAAAACAAAACAAAAAACCCACATCGACTGCAGGATGATCATGTTTCCATTGGCCCTAGGCTTTCTTTAAATTGGTCTTCTGAATATTCATATGGAAACCCATTTCTGCCAGTTAAAGAAAACTTGATGAAAACTTTAGACTTTCTGAAAAAGAAAAGAGCTACGTGAGCCACGGGATAAAAAGGAGAAATTATGAAAAAAAAGTAATAATTATGAGATAAAAAGTCAAAATAATTGGAGTCCTTTTTTGACCATTTTTAAACTCAATTATTATTTTTTAACAGCCGAAATGGGCTTGGAAGTCAGTAAACCAAATCTAGTTTTAACCCCGACATCTCAATATTCTATAACATGCAAATCCCCAAATTTAAAGTTTGTATATAAGACATGTATGGTGGTTGGGGATGACACCAGGTTAATGTGAAGGTTGTCCCTGCCAGTACATCGCACAGTTGGACCTATTCCATTTCGAAACAAGGCTCCAGCCAAAAAATGGACTGGTGTCCAGCTGTGCTGCTTGACAGTCTGCTGAGTGCTGCTGCATGTCGGCAGTATTAGCATGTCAGGGGTTGTCTGCATGCAAGCCGGAGTCACCGCTCTCTGCTCAGCCCTGCTCTCGTCTCATAATCAATGACCTTTCTGTTTAAGGTGATGGATGAGGGAGAAATGCAGTGTAAGCACACTTGTCGTCCATACCTTCTCGCTCTCTCTCTTTCTCTGTAGCCATCTTTGCTGTCTCTGCTCTCTATCTCACACATGCCGAGCTCCTGAAGGTCAACAACTTACACTGCTATTAGCTTCTGCAACGTTCATGTGTGCTGTTGATGAGCACACACACACACACACACACAGAACCACACACATATGTGCATGTGCAGGCTTGTGTGCAGCTCATCCGCTCTTTGTCACTCCCTCCGCATGACTAGTGGAGTTTTCCATCCTACTTTGTTACTGTGCTACATCGTCCATGTGGTTGATGTTGGCTCGTGTTGCTGTTGTCTTTGGTGGGTGTATGTGTCTGTCCTCTCTCCAGGCCAGAGTGAAGAATGAGTTCCTAGATTATAAGGACCTAGCAGCCCTGCCAAAGGTCAAGGCCATATACGAGGTCCAGCAACCAGACCTCATATCCTCCTCATACCAGCCCTACCACAGATACACCTCTGATGACAGGCTAGACACTTACTGCTATGGGGAGGTACTGCTGCCACACACTCCAGGCCAAACGTAGCCTGGTCTCACTATCGGTCTGTTTTCAGAAGAAGTTCTTTGTTTAGTTGTTTTGATGGAGCTGTGCTGATGAGAAGTGTGTGTCTTCATTACAGCTCAACCATATTCGTTACGCAGGGCTCATTATTTTCTTTTCTCAAAGCATCCAGCGTTCACACAGGAATTTCATCAGAACCTGCAATCTTTTGATTCTTCAAAAGGTGATCGAACGGATTAGTCAAATTTGGCAAAATGTGTTTATGGAAATGGAAAAATTGATTCAAAAATATAATTTCCACAGCGAACACTTTGTTTTGCTCCTCTGGTGCATAATCAGGAGCCCCTTCACTGTCTAGAAGCATCCACTGAGCTTTTCCATCATTTTTGGATGTATGGGGAGATCAAAACAAGATCAAAATAGTATTTAACCAAATTTGATTTTAAAATCCTGGGAATTTTACTCTGAAATTTGGTTTAAAAAAATGAAAATGATGAGCCTTACGTATTTGTAAAAGTGTTGTAGTATTTGTTTAAATGTACAAATTGGTGGATTTTTCTGCCTGCACACAGACAGTTCACATTATTTCTGGTAAATGTCTTGATATAAGTGCACCATGCTTAAAGGGATAGTTTGACAATTTTGGAAATGCATTTATTCCCTTTCTTCTTGCCGATAGTTAGATGAGAAGAACAATACAGCTGTCATATCTGTCCACTCAATATGAAGGTGGAACCAGCAGGTGATTAGCTTAGCTTAGCATAAAGACTGGAAACAGGGGAAAACAGCTAGCCTATTGCTGTCCAAAGGTTAAAAAAAGGTATGCCTACCTGCACCTTTAAAACTTGATGACTTTTTTTTTAATATTTCAGTTTTCATACTGATCAAACAAGAGTTATAAAATGTTACTTATCTTTAGATAGACATGAGAGTGGTATGTCTTCTCATTTAACCTATAAACTGACTTTAAACAATGAATGTGGCTACTAGTCATCCCCTTTTTTCCCACACAGAAAACCCCACCAACCATCCATGTAGGATAAAACAAAGAACAGTATAGAAGACTGTCTTGTCTTTTCTTGCATTCCTGCAAACATATGATATATGATGTAGTGTTTTGTTTTACCTCGGTGCTTCAGTATAAATAAAAACTCTTCTCTCTCCATTGATTCTTCAGTCACTCGGGACACTCTCTCCCTATTCTCAGGTAAGCATACCTCCTCCCACTGTAAGTAGCAGAGCACTTAGGACAAGTTGAAACAAGTCAACTGTTGTCATTTTGGCCTGTCACAAAGCTATTTGTCTCCCTGTTGCCCCCCCACTCCTCTTTCACCTCCACATTGTCTCCTTTTTCTCTTCAGGAATATGACAGCCTGGATATAAAGCAGAGGCGGTGCTCCAGTCCAGGTTATATTGACTCGCCAACGTACAGTCGTCAAGGCATGTCACCCATCACTCCCCGCTCTCCGCAGCACTATGGCTACCCCGGTGAGTCAGACGGTATTCACTCCTCATAAACTCTGCGTTTAATATCAGCCTGTTGAAAAAGATATGAAGTGAAGTCAATCATGCTGCCCTTAATGTGAAATGCACTTTGAATAAAGTTGAAGCACTAATGGAGTTTCTGAGAGGAGTTATATTTTTTAATTTTAGGAATGATTCTATTGAAGCAAAGTCGTTTAAAGGAATAGTTCAGCATTTTGGGTAAAGTGCTCATTTGCTACCTTGCTGATGTTGAGATGAGAGGATTGATGGCACTCTGGTATGTGTCTGCTCAGAGTGTAAACACCATGAGCAGACGTTTAGCGTAGCATAGCTTGGCACAGGGAATGGAAACAGTCGTTTGTTGTACCTTTGTTTGGATTTGAAGGAATTAAAAAAAAAACAAAGAAAAACTAAAACGAGACAACATTCAGCCACTAAATGTGGCATACCATCTCCCCTTTCCATTGCATTCACGTCAAAAGGCTGTTGTTCAAATCATCTGCCCCCTCAAGAGGTTGCCAATTTATCGCACTATATAATGCTGCTGACGCTAGCTTGTTAATGATAGCATTGCTAACCTTACCTAACATTAACATTGCTAACGCTAGCATATGCTAAGGTTGCTAATGCTAATTCCGCTAATGGTAATGTCGCTAACCCTAGCTATCTAATGTGAGGGCAGTACAGAATCTTGTGTCCACACAAAAATCAGCCGTTTTTGCATTTTTTTCCCCCACAAACTGGCAACTACCAAGACTCTTGACGCTGACGAAATGTGGATACCTTATGGTACCAGATGAGCTGTACCATTGGCTGACACACCTTAGCTGGAACCAGCTGTCAGAATTCTTACATAGAGATTAACAAAACAATAGTATTGGACCTGACAAACCTTTTAAAATTATTAGTCCACGATTATTATAGTGTTTTTAAGGAAAAGGGATTCTTGATAAAATGAATTGTCGGCATAAAAATGTTATAAATGTGGCTTTTCAGACTGGATTGGATTTGGGTATTTTTTAACAGAGCCAGGCTAGCTGTTTCCACCTGTTTCCAGTCGTTATGCTAAGCTAGGCTAAACAACATCTGGTTGCAGCTTAATATTTAGCATACAGAACTCTTGGCAAAAAAAAAAATATGCATTTATCCCCAAATTTGGAACTTTTCTTGTAACGGATATCAATTAGCTTGTCATTTCCATTTTTATGTCATTACCACTCTTTATTTTAACAAATATGCCACAACAGAATTATTCATAGCGACAAAAGGTTTTAAAGGTCCAGGATTAAGTGTCATCTAGGGGTGAGGTTGTAGATCACAACCAACCGACTACCCAATGTTGAAGCGTGAAATGCCCTCTCTGATAGAATCCCCCTAAATCCTATACACTGGACCTTTAAGTGTATTCCGGCTCGCTCCGAAATAGTTGTTTTGCTGTCTCATATGCTGCGGTTGCTCCTTGGCTGTCATCTCATGTAACTCTTACACATGTGCACTGACACTGTAATTACTGTCATAAGAAGACAAGTCAATAACTTCTGTCATCACACAAGTGGAAAAGTTATTCAGTGTCACTTTGTAATTTGGGCGAATGCTGAGGCTGTTTGGTTTTTCACCTGCATGGATGAGATACCTTCATGCTCATGTTTCCTTTGCTGTGATTGGCTGTGGCTGGCTGCAGGCTCTGAGAGTGGCAGGAGTTCACCTTATTACGGCCAAGAGGGGCGCTCAAGCACACCCACCACAATCCAGCCCCCTAAACATTTTCATGTACCAGGTAGGACTCTTCATCTCCTCATTGCACTAATTTTTTTAACCTCCGCGGGGAAAAACTCCATCAGCCATTCTTCACTGATGCAAATAACTCAGAAAAGGTCATTTTGAGTTCCGTGGGAATGGGGAGGGTGGAGGGGTGTGTGAAAATGTGACTTGAGTCGTATTTTTATATCACACATAATTTCTCTGCCATACTTTTCCCCTCATAGTGCACCTTTACCTACTTCACAACCATCCTTCTTTCCCTCTGATCATCTCACATCCTCTCCTCCTGTTACACCACCACGTTTCAACTCTCCATTTCCTCTTTCTCTCCTCAGCCACAGGGGACCCCAACATCTACAGGAAGCCTCCCATCTATAAGAGAGCGGGTACAGTGCAGTTAGCCTCGCCTTAGCCTGCCTGTCCTCCTGTCAGTTTAGTCATGCTGTGCTTGAGTACTCGATGTAGACGTTTTTTTACTGACCTATTGATGTTTTCCAACCGTCCCTTTTGATTTATTAGTATTGATGTTCCAGTTATCCTTGGAATTGAAGCTGTCAATAACAAAACCGCAAAAAATGGAAAGGATTGAAAAAGGATATTTAATCTGACTTGTGCAAGCCTTTTAAAATTGAAGATGAAGAACTGACTTTTCAGTCTAGATAATTAGACTTATTGCATTTGCATGCAAACATTTAGTGTCTACACACACACGGCTGCTTCTTGGTTGTAAGGCAGCTTCTTGTGGGCAGAATATGGCTTGAATAGACCATGAATGAAGTGAAGGTTGCTCAGGCGTGACAAGTGTTGAGCACATGGGACTCCGAGGACTCACAATTCACCAGAATAAAACAGAACAATGGAACGAAGCACAATGGAAAACTGTATTACAACTGGAATTTATATTTGCCGTGGAGACTTCTTCTATTTCTCAGCCTTGTTAACCAGTGGTCAGTGTGTGATTTAAGGAGATGTCGCTGTGATTTTAATTGTTCTAATCCAGACACGGCGGCTGTGCTCGTTTTGTTTTCTTTCAGTATGCAAGAAGGGAAGTCTGATTTCTTAATTGTGTGGATTTATGTTGTCGTTCACTCAAACAGCACGGCAGCGTGGTTAACACAAGATGCTATTTTTGCCTTTTTCACAAGTCATTAAACTTGAATGCACTTCCGCCATCTGGATAGCGAGCCTCAGTATAAACATTCATAAGAGAAAAGATTCACTATCCCCTTTTCACATTATACTGGAGAGGGCTCTTCAGCTGAGTGTCACAAGACCTAAGATCCCTCGGAGGGGGATAGTTTATCTTTGTTGTTGTCCTGCATGATCTTCTGTACTGTGTGTGTTGGTATTTGTGAGCTGGTGAGTAAACCGCCTCAATCTCTTGTGTATAGATACTTTCACCCTGCCATGTATCTCAGCTTTAATTAGTACATCACTGGCCACAACTTTTCCTCGCGCAGGCAATTTCTTTGCTTGTGGAGACACAAGTCATTTCGGCAGGAAACAAGTTCAAAAGCTTTGCCTCGTTGGAACACTGACATTCAGCACACACTTCAACATCAGTCATATTGATCCCTCTCCTACTAATGTCTCCCTAAACAGCTATTGATTATTGTTTTCTCTTGTTTCAGCATTAACAGGATTGATGTAAATCCAAAGCCACAACAGGCACATGTGACGTTACGTTGCTGTGCACACCAAAGGCCCGTTATGTACTATATTGGTGAACAAGTTTGCTACCTGTATAGACAAGAGGCAGAATTAGACCCCTGTTTTTTTCTTTTGTCTCTCCATATGGGTAGCAAAGCTCTCACATTGTCCCATCTCCCTTGGGGACACTCCAATAATGTTTCCCTTTTCTTTTCACCTCTTTTTTATTGCATCCAATCACTTTTATTCACTTCCCTCCACCTCCTGCTCCACTTTCCCCGGTGACCTTGCCACTGTAAGTATCTCCCTCCTCTTGCTTTTTCACTCACTGTCGGTGGATAGATTACTCATATCTGTGTGTGTGTGTGTGTGCAGTATATGTCTCTCTTCCTGTATATCTACACTTTAACTTGAATCTTTAGTCAAACTGTACTTGTGCGTTGTGTGTGTGTTTGTGTAGCGGCTCGCCCTGTTTTCGAGCTCAAAGTGTGTGTCCCACAGATGACTGACTATTGCCAGTGTCATGCATCATGTATATAGGAATTCGATGGATCGTGGAATGGAGCTGGCATGGCTAATAGCTACCGGAGTAGAGAGCAATCCCTCTGACATTACACTGCATGTCACCCCCATTGACTTCCATTGACTGTGCTTTAGTGCAGAGTGGCATCAATACCATCGCCTCATACCGCTCATGAAAGGACGCCTCAGGCTGAGCAGTAACTGAACTCATGATGATGCTGGTTATTATTTTAATACTGTGGGCTGAAGCATTGATCGCCACTGACATTACTGATCTACATGATGACTGTGGTTGTGTGGCGTAAATGTACTCCCTCGCTGTACATCTGTTTGATGTTCAGTAACTAATTTTCCTCCGTAGCACACTATGGCGCACTGTTTTATACTGTTATTAGGTGATTATTCACTTTTTTGCCGAAAGAGAGATTGATACCACACTCATATGTCGATTCAGTAGCCTATGAAGCTTGAGGCAGGAGACAGATAGCTTTGCTTAGCACAAGGGTGTGATTCACCATTTTCATCACGATATAATATGCTAGCAAGTGTTGTATCGTAGGTGACTGGACTTGTTTCAGTTTCTTGAAGAAGTTTCACCTCTCATCCAAGAGGCTTCTTCAGTTCTAACCGAAGGTAGCATGTAGTATTACCATGACCTGGATGACTGAGAACCTTCGTCAACATGCAAGTGATTCTCGGGTCAACAATACAATATTTGCCGATACCATTTCAACGGTCTGAGATCGATAAAAGAAGAAAAAAACAATTCATATATAATTGCAAAGAATTGCGCCCGGTTAAGCGTAGTAAAGTTAACTTCAAATTGAACTCACATCAAATATGGCTAACAACAAGAATTTGGCTCAGTATTAACTGTCAAGAAAACAAATCAATTGTTTTTTGCGGCTAAACCTATGGCATTTTACATTGCATAAACTAGCCTAGTGTCTAGCAGATGTTTCGTCTTTTTCATGCGAACATTGTTGATACAGATCAGCTAATGTTGTGTAGCGAGAGCAACGAGTTAGCGAACTGCAGAGAGAGATGCTCCAATATTTCTGCGCTGCAGATTAATTCATGTGTGGATAATATGCAGCCTAATAATCTCTTTTTGGCTGCCTGCTATAACCTGCCTGGTCCTAGCACTGTTTTGTTTTTTTCATCAATGCAAAAAATTTGCACAGTGACTTCCAGAAGTCATCACCATGAGGTTTGGGAGGTAGCTAACGGAGACAAATCAAATCAAATTTGATTTGATCTGATTTGATTTAATTTGTAGCTAACGGAGACGCCAGGAGGTCACTGCTCCCAGTGTGTCCCCCAGTATCCCCTGTAAAATTGGAAATTGTTATTTCGACAATTTTATTTTTGTACAGGTTAAATAAATCAAAAATATACATGTTAATTTGTGAGCTTTAGTGGTTATAACTTTCTTTTGCCCCTCGTTTCCAGGATTTATGCTAAGCTAAGCTAACCAGCATCTGATTGTAGCTTGATATTTGGCATAAAGACCATGAAAGCGGTATCAATCTCATCTTATTATCGGCCAAAAAAAGTTTTTAAAAAACCATATCCCACAGTTCCCTAAAACTATGTCTTTAACAGTAGTACCAGTGACTGTTGTGTTGTCTCTTTGCCTTTACTCTCCTAACTTGGTCCATTTCTTCACAGACAATCATGTGGACGCAGCCACCAAAAGCAGGACCAGTGAGGACATCCTCAGATCTTCCAGACTGTCCACCTTTTCACCTGAGCCGTACGCCCAGTCAGAGTCTGACTACTATCCATACACCAGTTCCCCCAAGGGTAGGAAACACCGTCATCTCACTGAGTTTAGAGTGGCACAGTGAGCTGCATTTTTTCCACTTTCCACTGATCCAAACACAGACACAGAAGTACAGCTCCCTTTTTGTAACTCTGTGTTGTGATATTTATTCACTCATCCAGTCTCTTACTGCGCTCCACTCTGAGCTCTATATTCATGCAAGGCGATCTCTTTTATCTGTTTTCTCTCTCAGCCTATCGGATGCCAAGAAGACGCTTCTCGACAGGAGGAGATGAAGAGAGTTGGAGTCACAGTCTTCAAAGAGTAAGCGCTTCATTATTTTTCTTTTCGCTCTTTCTTCAACATCTGGTCGAAGAAAAAGCCACCTCCTCAGAAACACCCATGAATTACTCTCTTCTTATGGTATAGTGCCTGAACTGTCCTCCTCTGATTTATTTGCTGCTCTCGCCACCTTGCATTCACTGTACATTAAATTAGCATCTTTCCCTCACGCCTTTTTTTTCTCTCTCTCCCCCTTCTGCCTCTCTCCTCGCTCCCCATCAGATTGGGAGTGGCATCGGGAGGATGATCCTAAAGGAGGAGATGAAAGCCAGATCTGGTTCCTATGACAACGACCCCTGGGGCAGTGCGAGGAATTCTCGTAGTGGGAGCAAGGAAACACTCAACACTACAGGCTACGGCACCACGGCGTACAACAACACTGTCAACGGATGTAAGGATCCACCCTGCCCCCCTACGCAGCTCCCTCTTTGTCTCTCGTTCTTTTCTGCAAGTTCACAAACGCCCCTATCCCTCCCAGTGTGATCATATATGTTGCCACGAGGGCTTTTTATATGAGCCTCAATATCTGCCACTGTAGGTCGAGGGCGGTGAGGTAGAGGGAGCAGGTCAGAGAGGGTCATGGCTGCTGCAGGGTGGGCGGTTTATTGAGATGGAAAGATGTCGATAGCTGAACAGCTGCTGTGGAACCTGCGGTCGAGGCCGGTAGCAGGCGGCAGCAGATGTGGCCTGTCATTGTTGTGTGGGTATTTGAACACACTGATTATGAGCAGTGTCAAGCCACTGGAAGTGTTGGCAACCACGTGTGCAGATGTGCCAGATGTGATAAAGCCAGACCTGGAGCTAGCAGAATAGCTCCACTGGTCCCACAGTGTATTATATTTAGGACCTGGCATTCAGACACCAAAAGGTTTCCTCTTCTTTTTCACTTCCTCGCTCTGTCTCTTTCACCATCTCTCTCTTCAATTAGCCTGCTCATTCTCCTCCTCCTTCCTCCCAAAAACCCCTCTCTACACTCTACTCTGTTGACTCTCCTTCTCTCCATTCATCTATCTGTGCATCTATCTCACCGCTTGCTCTCACAGCTGGTGTCCCATATCCTGGTTTATTTATGAGCAGTAAGATCTCTCATTAAAGCTGTTTTCTCTGATGGGAGGGGACACGACCGAACGGGAATCTGTTGGCCACGGTAAAAAAGACAACAAAGGCTTGCAACCAACCAAGCTGTGTTGTGCGATTAGATGGTGGAGCGTGCAGCTTGCAGTGTCTTTGTATGTTGTTTTTTATATTTTGGGATTTCTCCCCTTCTTCCCCCTGAACCAGTCCTGCCTGGCCTCTTTATGCCTTCTCTCCCCTTTGATGTTTTGTGTTCCTCCCAGGGCTCGCCGGGTGCCCAACTCTGCTCCTTTTTCTGTCTCTTTGTTACGCCTCTAACTAGACAGATGGCTGTCAAACCTCTACTGTAATTATCCCAGAATGTTTTTTTGGAGGAATTCAATCAACATTTAGAGCAGGGCTGATGAAAAATGCTGCAGCATCAAGGAAGATTTAACTGTATGATCCCTTTATTTGACAGCTCCCAGATCTCAGTACAGTGCTGACAGTGGTGAGTTCATCATTCACAATTCAGAAATATTCAGAAATTATATCGCTTAACGTGGACTAGCTCGTTTTGAGTTTGCTGTTTTAATATGTAGTTTTTTTGCATGGAGTTTGGCATTGGGACATAAAAGATGTGTTTGTGCTGGATTCAACAACTTTACATTAACAAAGCTCCTGTATTATGTGTTCACAAGATTAACTTCAAGAATTTTTTGGTTGGTCGTGAGCGCCATCTTCTGGCACTGATCTGCCATGGACCTGTGCCGAACTACATGAAAAAAACTGTAAATTTTAGCAACTGTTGAGTGGAGGAAGACAATATTTTACTAATGATTTCCTGTATTTTAGATTTTGTTTGTAAGTCCTCTTCGCTACCAGGATACGGACGCAACGGCATCCAGAGGGTGAGACAACAATGAACACAGCATGCAACGCTGCATTTATTATATAGGCTTGGGGCTCAGTTTTGATGGGTCTCACATCTTTAAAATGGCATGACATTAACCTCAAGGCACTTTAAATAAGTGTGGTTAGGGCAGTCACTGTACTAAATCTTATTAGATATGTTTACATATATGTTTACATATCTAATAAAGAGTGTGTAAGTTCTATCTTTCTCTACACCTGCAGCCTCAGAGTGCAGATTGCTACCAGTACCAGTATGACAGTGGCAGCGAGGTCAACTGGGGAAGCAGAGGTAATTTAATATACATTTAAAACAGCTACTCCTTTTAAGACTGAAGCAATTAATTCAAAGCTTGTTGTAATGTACTGACTTAATTCTCTTTCTCTTTGCCCTCCCAGCAGAGTACACGGTAAGGTTTTTAAAATAATCACATGAATTATTCATTTCATGTAAGTCAGTCTATATGTTGAACGGTCCCAGTGTTGTTGTAATTAAGTGTCAGAGGACTGATAAAGCATGGCTGCCTCTCGCTCTCTGCAGATTTATCCCTATGAAGCGCTCATTGTAACCACCAGAGGTCGTAACAGGCTCCCCAAAGATGTAGACAGAGCGAGGCTGGAGGTGAGTTTGAATGGGCTTTAGGCTAAACCGTGCTGGGAAGTGGAGGGCTCGGTTTCACTTAATAACTGCAGCAGTAGCCGAGGTTTTTGAAATACGACGGATGTACCCACAGCAGAACCCCACCCGACCAAGAAGCTTCTGACGAGCCACCCACCAAACTCTGTAAAATAATCTGCACCATTTTAAAAAGAAGGGTGATCATTAAAGTGTTCAGTTATGTTTTCTGCATAAATTCTATCTCCTTACATTATGGTGTGGTGTCAGGTAATTTTTTTTTTTTTTTTGCCTTAAGATTTAATTTTTTAAATATTTTACAATAAATCTTAGGAAACCCAGCATGTGTGTACTTGTTGGGTTCAAATTTGTCTTTTTGGCATTATTAACTTAATATCCACAATGGCACAAAATGCCAAGTTGAAAATAACAGTGTACGTCACAGAACTGCTATAGCTACTGAAGAGAGTAAGAGAGACATCCTGCATTGTATTGATGTGTTATGAACCTCTCTGACACACTGTTTGTTCTCTGGCTACTTAATGAAAAACAGTAAAATCTGAGTTTAAAAAAAACAATAGTATGTTAGTGAAATATGAAACTTAATTTGAGTGCTGTCAAAAACAATGACAGGTATAATGTGACAACTGTGTCTCTACTCTGTATCTTTGTGTTCTCAGCGTCACCTGTCCCCAGAGGAGTTTGCCCAAGTGTTTGGCATGACCGTGGAGGATTTCGACCGGCTGGCTCTGTGGAAGAGAAATGAGCTCAAGAAACAGGCCCGACTGTTTTAATAACATGTGGACGTCTGTTGAGTACTGCCATAAGTGGAGCCAGAGACTTGACTGACTGTAGGAGTGTGTGTGGGGATTTTGGGGGGGAGGGGGCTGGGAAGACTTCTACTCTGTTTCACTGCCATGGCTGAGAACCTGTTCTAGATCTCCTCAAATGACGAACCAAATTCTGGTCACACCGGTGTGGACTTCTGAGATACCAAGGGAAGGCCACAGAGATATTATGCACAGACGGACAGTCTCGTGGTCGCCGGTGCAACTGTGGCCGTATGCTGGAGTGGTGTGTAAGCAATAGAGACTGTAGTACAGTAGTGTTGTGCTTTTATTAAATCTGAAAGATGGAGGAAGGCATGACTGTGCCCCTATAAGGCCACATGTGGGGATGTTGTGACCAGAGCCACAGTACTAAAACAGGAGAATTTTGGCTTTGCCTTATTTGTTATGCTCTCTTAGTTATGAGTGTGCAGCACCAGCAATCTGAATGAGTAGAATGTAGATACAGTATATCATTTATGACACTTTATCAGGTTGAATGATTAGAAAGAGGAATGAGTGAGTGAGCATACAGCATCACTTTGCTTTGGTTTATAATGATGCATTTTGTTTACCTGTTTTCCTGTTGTTGCTCTTTCACAAAAAGAATACTGTGTTCCTCTGGTTTACACCAATTGATACAGAAATAAGAAATAATATGAGGTGGATACAACTTTTTCAATTGTGTGTGACCTGCATTGATTTGTGTACAAATGAAAAACCAAAGTGAGAATGCAAATATACAGATTAGCAGATCACTTCCATGTAATGTTCTAGTTGAATAGTTAATGGTCACTACAGTTCACTGTGCAGCTGTATGGTAACCTAAAAGAATGTGCAATTCATTAGATTAAATAGAAAAAGGCAACACAGATTCAGCCCTCCCGCTCCATGTTTTCCAGCTCATTGCAATAGAATGATGACTAAATGTTTTTAGGATGAGACCTGTAGTCATCCATACATTTACATTCACTATTATTTATATTCTTTTAGACTGATAATCCAATAATTTTGTAGCTACAGAGATTATATTCACTCACAATGCTCTGCAAGGTTATTTAACACACTGACAAAGATCCAGGGTTGTTGAAGAATTTTCTTCCTTTGAATACTGTTATTTTTGATTTTGTCACTAAAAATTAAACTTTAAACAAAATCCATCTCCTTTTTTTATTTGTGGTTGGGAACACTTGATTGGGGGAATTTCAAGACTGTTTTTATCTCTTGCTTGAGAGCAAAAATGCTGGAGATGAGCTATTTAGCCATCTACAGTTAGATGATCATGTCTCTATGATATTAGGCTATTGATATATGGAAGTTACTTTAAAGGAGCTATATGTAAAAAATGTAGCTAAAATTATCAACAAAATTTGAAGAAATAAGATTTAGAAGATGAACTGCTTAGCTCTTAGGGAGTAAAACGTGTCTCCTTGAATAGTAACAACTAACATTGGCTATTCAGTGACAGCTTAAAAAGGTAGGTAATTGTAACAGACAGTGTTGATATCTTTGCTAAGTTGGTGGTTTGTTGAAAGAAAGTTCTATGGAAGGGTCTGCGCATTTAGGGGTGGACACAGCAACTTTATGGTGAAAATGCTGCCCCCAATTTGTTTGGAGCGTACATTTTACAATTGTTACATAAAGACCCTTTACATCTGGAGTTAACGAAGTGTTTTCACAGAGACGTTGAAGTACACTACAGATAATATAGCATTACAGATTAACACCCACACCCAACAAGAAACCACATTTGGCAGCAAAGAAAAGTAGCGATGGAAATAAACACAAAAACAAGGGTTTACATCAGCATTGCTTTCTCAGACAGCCCTTAGCAGGTAAAATATTGCTTCTTGACTGGTAACATTAGCTCTTTAGCACTAGCTTAAAAAGGTAGCTAATTGTTGAACATTACTGATAGTGTTCATATATTGGCTAAGTTTGTGGTTTTGTTCAAATAGGGACTGTACATTTCCTTGTTCTTTACAATAGGTGTGGACACCCAAACTTTCTGGCAATATGCTGCTGCCCCCTGTCTGTTTGCGGGACACATTCGAGTGGCAGACAATTCTTACACATATCCTTTCAAAGGCGAAGCTAAAAGACTGTTAGCACAAACAACTACCTTGGTTCTGACAAATAGTAATAATAAAATCCACTTTAGAAGCACTGCTCAAGCTCATGAATTGGCACATCATACCATGTTCGTATCTCAGTATGGATGCGTAAAACAGTAACGTTAGCTAAATAAAACACCGCCATTTCTATGCCTGAAGCAGTTGCTAGGCAACCAGGGAACAATAAGCTACTAGAACCAATATAACCAACATAACCCCTTAAACAGCGAATTGTCGGGTTTACACTTTAGTTTTTATATTAAATAAACAAACTACATGTAAAGTATTACTACCTGAGCTTCAGGTAAGCTGCTAGCAGGTCTTTGTTACATTCGGACAGAGCCAGGCTAGTTGTTTCTCCTTGTTTATGGGATTTTTTTCTAAACTAAGCTAATTGGCTCCAGCTAGTGAGCTCACTCAGCTAAATTGCATGTCACTGACTTGAAAGAGCAATATCGCATCCCAATTGACTCGACAAAACCTAACAAATACGTTTATTCCCGACATGACAAACTATTCATTTAACTTTACTTATAACACACATCTAGCCGGTGGCTTCCCCCAGCAGCTCATTGCAGCAGCTGACGCTAGGACCCAGCAGACGAGCCCTGCCTCTGGTTCCCGACCAGCAGATCTGATCTGTACTGTAGCGGTAGTATCTGTCAGCAGCGGCTCCACACGCCTCCTCACGCTCACCAACTCACTCATGGGCCTGTATTAAACTCCAGCAGCTCTCACAGCATCACCAGCGGGATGGACACCAAAGGCACCAAATGTGAGTTTTTACTTTTCATTCCTAAACACCGCTGCAGAACAGACTGACGTGTGCGGTGAGTGCAGGGTTTTCTTCGTCTCTTTGCGCAGTTTGCTAAGGTGGATTTTAGAGATGCATGTTTGTTTCCTATGTCAATTGGTTGTTT
>OMLP01012900.1:28033-56022 GCA_900302685.1 Spondyliosoma cantharus
TCTGCTAGTGGGTTCATGAGACAGCTTAATAAAGCAGTAAATGCTTGGGGAAGCCTGAGAGCCCTATTGTGTGTGCGTGTGTGTGTGTGTGTGTGTGTGTGTGTGTGTGTGTGTGTGTGTGTGTGTGTGTGTGTGTGTGTGTGCGCGCATGTGTGTGTTCAGTGTATATTACCCTAGTCTGTGCAGCATCAGTAAGGCAGCGCTTCCACTTGCAGAATAGCATCTTTCTCAGTATGTGAATACTTTTCTGTGAGGGAGACATAGCATTGTGGTGATCTCATAGGACTCAGGGCAGATACGGGATCTGAATAATACTGACTACACTGTAGGGCCTTTGTCTGGCAGCAGGCTGAGTCAAGCCCTCTGTGCCATCTCAGACCTGAATAAATCAGGGAGCAGAAGATGAAAAATGAGAGAGGGGGGAAAAGGTTTGGCAGACAGACATCCCCTACATCATGGTCAATCCTGTGACCTGTGACCTATGACCTTTAACCTGACTCCATATTGAGAAATATCAGCTGCCACCTGGCCAGGGCAACTACTCTGCGATCAGACAACTTTTACCCATCTGTCCATTTTCTAAACTTTCTTCTGTCTGCTCGGGGTTACTGGGAAGGTCAGACTGCCCCATAATGCACTGGGGAAACACTGGGGAAATCCCCTCGAGAGTTTGCCAGTCTACCAAAGAGCTGAAGAAGAATATTTGATGATGAGCTGTAAATTTGTGTTGGCAGACGCAATAGATTTGACATGATCAGGAGGAAGTAAAGGATTACACAAGATCGATTTGACATTAACTGTTTTATTTTTTGGCCTGTTGGTAGCTTTATTTGACAGGACAGGTGAAGAGCCACAGGAAGTGGAAAAAGAGAGAGGGTGCCATGTCACACTAATGTTTAAACCCACTGTTTTTTGGACTACTGTTCTGAAGCCTCCAGTTAGGTATTATGTTCAATGCCATCTTTGTTTTTTTTCTGGAGCCAGAACTGAGCATATTTGGATGAATTTATGGACATGCCTTGGTCGGGATTAGCCAATCACAACATAGTCATAACGTAACCACCCTGCTTTATCATCTATATAACTCTAAATCTGACCATAATTTACTAAATGAACATCATTCCGTATTGAAGAAGACTCAAAACTCACAGTTAAGACCAAAACAGTCTGTAGGAAAAACTGAGGAAAAAGACTAAGCAAGAAGTAGGGGCCATTTTCTCATAGCCTTCCATAGAATCTAACCTCTCTTTGAAACCAGTGGAGCTGCCCCCTCCAGGTTTCTCATTAACATGATGCTTGTTGTGCAAAGTGGGCTGATAACATGGAATCTGATCTGAGGTTGTAAAAGCACGGTGAACAAACATGGCAGATGTCAGATGGGAAAAAGTGGCAGCATTGCTTTGCTAACCTGACCTGTAACAGTGGGCCTGACTCTCTCATACTGCTGAGATAGCAGCTCCCTGCTTTCACCACTGCTTCACTGAGAGATCAGTGAAGCCATGGGTAGCCGTGGGTGTATGATGTGTGTGTGTGTCTGTCTGTCTGTGTATGTGTGTGTGTGTGTGTGTGAACATCAAAAGCTCCAGTGCTCCTTTTCTGCCCTTCAAAAGCCAGTTAATGCTTAAACAGGTGAGCCGGGGTGCGCAAACCCATAATTCTCTGACTCTATCACCATGGAGACGTCCCAGCCGCTTAAGAGGCCTAATGACTTTGAGTATGTTTCTCTCTCTGTGGCAGGCTCATTAGAGTGGCCTAATTAGAAGGAGAGAGGATGCAGGTTCAAACTAGAAATTTGTTGTAGACATCGACTGCAGGATAAATACACACCCCATTTAAATGATGTCTAGAAGTTTGTGCAAAGATAAGGGGAACTTAACCTAAGCTATGCACTACTTTAGGGAGATTTTAACTAAGATATAAGGCTGGAGAGCAATTGTGCTGTTGAATGTGTGCTTCATATACTTTACGTTTCTGCCTAATTTAAGATTATGAAATTGTGCTTTCAAGTAAGCAATCAGCTTAAGCGTCAGTCTGGGAGTCAATGTACCGACCAATTATTTATGAAGTAAACAACTGGGACAGAATCAAAAATCTAGACATTCAGTGCATCTGTTTCCCCAGACTATTTCCTCCTTTTGTGTATTTGTGCATACACATGTGTATCATGCAGTGTGGGATCCTTGCTGTATTTTATGATAACCTGAAGCATCTTCCCGTCTACAATAAAAACAGTGGGGAAGACATGTTTTCCCCCTTTTACCCTTAATTTGTATACCTTTACGGCCCCTCCAAACCAAATAAGTTTTTCCATATGCTCCCCTCACCTGCTGCTCAACTTCAACATGTTTTGCAGTGTCTGACATGTGTGTTGTGTGTTATTTATTATGTGTTTGTTTAAGATGTCTACCCACATGATAGATTAACATGTCAAAGCCATGAGAAAGGAATTTTCCCTCCCAAGGGGACTACCTTCAGCAGGTTTGTAATAATGGGCTTATTTAAAAGCTCCATTACATTGTCATTCCTTTGAAATACAGTTACAGAAGTTGGCACATTCAATTATATCTCGCATAGGATCTAGACAGTGCATTGACAATGGGGTCACCCGAGACAGTAGAGTAAAAGCAGGAATGGGTCAGCTGACAGGAAGAGGAAACAGAAGGCTGGAGGTGATAAGTGATGTCATCAGTAGAAGGAGGAAGTCCATCTCTGTAGGGGGCATATGGGCCATCCCCATACAGTTGGTCAGCCCATTAACTAATGTAGGACAGGAAAAGTGCTTTGTTGGCAGCGTGTGGAATAGTATCAAAATCACTCTCTAAAGGGTCGTCAGTAGTCATCTTATCAGAACCAACATAATCTTTGAATGTTTGCTTTGAGGTGTATGCATGTGTGTGTATTTGACCTAGTGTGACTAGCCTTGATTTTAACGTGCCATCTGGGTTTGTTTCAGTATGTCCGGGTTTGTACCAAGCGGCAACCTCCGAGGCTAAAAAATAAAGCCAATGCCAAAGTGCCAAGAAGTGTAGTTCCTCAAATGGTGGCTGCAAAAGCAAGTCAGTCCCCACATAACCCGTGTCCAAATGCCCAACTTCTTAGCAGAAATGAACATGTTTACAGCCTGTTGCAAAAATGATTAAGGTTAATTTAAAGTTGCTTGTTTGCTCGTTTAAATTACTATTATGGTTAAGGGCTTGGCCATTTTAGTAACAGTTATCCGTGAGCAGTTTGCAAGGCTTCCCCTGAACTAATTTGAACTAATTCCTCTTGGCCGTGTTTGTGGTGTTGATGCCATTCGGAGATTTTCTTCTTGCAAATATCAGAAAAGTATCATGGCTTGATGTGCCATTATTTGTACAAATGCATCAGAGCCGAGGGACAGACAAGGGGCTTTTGGATTTACAGATAATAGAAAGATTCTGAGTCTCTAGTGAGTGCCAACCTCGTCAGAGGCTAATTTGAACATAGACAAATAGAAACAAACATCCTAGGGGCCCATTGTTGCTCGCTAGCTTAAATCAAATGTACAGTAAGTATTCTGGATGTTTCAGCTCAAATAAACCAGCAGTCAACACTGTGCGTGTAACTCAAATCAACACAAGTGATATACATAAAGTGAGGTCAAAGTTGTTTTTTTTCTGCGTGAACACATCTCGCTTGTTAGCCTGAGCTAGCTTGGAAAGTTGGAACCAGGGGTAAGTAATCAGGCATTATTTGGAAAGGGAATCAACATCACTGGCACACACATTCAGCAGGTATGAAGCAACATTAGCATTGATTTCAATGTTTGTTTCTGTCCTCCTTATCAATTTAAGTTCAATATTTACAGTCCTCTTACCTCTGTTTTGCTTGCTACCAACTCCTGATGGGCATACCTGGCTTTTTAGCCACTGAATGCTCCATTATGTTAACAAGCTAGTTGCTAACTTTGTGTATTATTCGGTTGGTACTAAAGAGGCTGCATATGTGTACGCTGAAAATGGCTTGCCTGCTGGAAACAATATTAATGAGAGCAATAAGAATGAATCAAGACAATAATGTGGTGGACTAATTTTCACATTGCTGGTGCTTGCATGATGTTTCCAAGTCAATGTGTAGTTGTGTTAAATATTTGTGATCTTATTATAGGTGTAAATTATCACGATGAGCCAGATTTTTGCTATAATCGAGCAACATTTTTAAGTCGAACTGTGTTCACCCACTTCAGCTCCTGCCCTGGATAACGAATAGACAGGAAAGACAGCAACAAAAAGACAGTTAGGTCATAGTATAGTCATCATACTGATTTGAATCATCTTCCCAATGAACCAATACTGTCTCTGTTTACCAACCGCGAAATCCAGAGGTAGCAGTTTGAGAGTGCCCGGACATGTTTCTTGCTGGGGAGAGAAGGATGTCAGACTTGGGAAATGCCTGGAATCTGAGGAGCAGAGTGGGAGGGGATTTCATCATGATAGGGCACAGGCTGGTGAGAGAAGACTGTGTTGGCACAGCGCGTAATGCAATTAAAAACCTCGAGCCCATCTGGTTTACCTCATCTTTGTCTCAGCCACATACCCCTCAGTGATCTATACTGTAGAGCAAATTGGTGTGATCCGGCGTTGTTTTTTTTAACTACAGATGTCAGTTTTTCATCTGAGTCATGACTCATCGTTTTTTCTTCAACCATGCATGCCCCGTCTTTGATGACTGAGCTGGATGGTGGTATTTAGATAACCCTCACACGGCATGAAGATAACATTCAAACCCTGCTGTCTCTCAACTTCTCCTGTGACTCACTTAACATGAGATAAGATTATGCCTTTTCTCCAGCAAACAAAATGATTTTCTTTTTTCCTTTCAAGAGTCGCTGGCTCATATTATTCAGCTGCAGCACACTATGTTTCTGGACACCTCAAAGTCTTCAACCTGCAGCGCTCTTTCATGTCGGATCAGGTTGGGAAATGGCTGTATATCGAACATGTCCAAAGACAATAAGGAAGGGGAGACTTCCAAGAGAAATCCAGCAGCTTTCATTAGATACTGATCTCTTGCGGAGTCACAGATGGTACAGTCGTTTGAGTTTCTCACAGCCGCTCTGTCTAGCAGGAGTTACCCCTGTGTGGTTTTACATTATGTACTTTCATTAGTTTTAGGTGTACTGTTGATCTGTTAAAATGCGGAATTTTCTGTTTTAACAGTCCATCATGCTTTAGAAGTTACACAGAACATGAGCGCTTTTGTACCCAGTTGTAGTGGGAAGAAAAATTCAGTGTTTTTACAACATGATGCTCTCTCCCATCCCTCCTCTGGCATCCACCGTCTTGTGTGAGCTCACAGCGTCACCGAGGAGGTCAGAGGTCTCGTTTAGTCACAACGAGGAGTGGTTTGTCAGCCGATGACCGAGGCTAGCAGGGTGTGTCTGTGGCATTTGTCACAGCTACAGAGGGTTTGGGGAAAAGGTTGGGAACCACTAGAAATGCCTCAGGGAAGCTCTCTGGCCTGTATCAAATCAGATGGTAGGAGGACTGTAATCCTGCTGACAAACCAACAAACAAACAGAGACCTCCTTGGCAGAGGTTAATGAAATAAAGGGTGGGAAAAAAGTACAATTCCGGTATTAATATCAAAGCGTATGTATGGTATTGGCACAAGAATCAAAAGTTTTCAAACAAGGCCTAGAGCTAGGTGACATGCACCAGCATGAGCAGACAGACAGTAAGTGAATAAGCAAGTTTTCCTAAAGTAGGGTATCTAACAATTATTGTTATTGATTGTCTTCTTGATTAATGAATTACTTGTATGGTCAGAAAATTGAGAAGAATAATAATCGATTAATTGTGGTAGCTCCAACCAAAATGTGTTCCTTTTAACTCAAGTTTATTGAGATCATAAAGGGGTCAAATGGGTCATACCAGGATTCAAATCAACAGGTGATCTTATATTTCATATTCTACGTATAAATCTAATATAGTCACTTGTTATGGAGTCTGGTGCAGCCCTACAAACAGCTGACACTGTTTTCATTCTGCAACTGACATCCACTGAAAGCCTTAAGTGTGTTTTGTCTGTGCGTGTGAGTTTCTGCATTGCGGTCCATGCGGTTGTGTGTTCGTCTGCGTGTGCTTGTTGGTTTGTTTGTGCAGCGCTAGTGCCCGTGTGATTGAAGGCAGCGTGTCGCATCGTGTTGAGTCTGCCTCGAGGCAACAAGTCATCCACGTGTAACCCCGAAGAGTCTCAACTTGCTTCTGCTTCCCCTCCACAGCGTTGACTCAATCTCTCAGGCATCTTTTACTTCATTTGTTTTGATACATTCTTTCACTTTACTTTTTCAGATAAAATTCATTCTTAAGAGATTGCCACTTGCAATTTCAGGTTCGCTGGGAACATTTTACCGTTATCTACATGGGTGTTGAAGACGCTCGTGCTCATGTGAAGTAGTAATACAATGTCTTTACTGTATCTGGTATGTCAGTGGGTTCACTGGCATCTTCTGGATGGCAGCTTTTATGTGCTTCTAGTTAAAGGTTAATAATGTATTGAGGGAAGGAATGTGAGGGCATAAAGAATGTGAGTTAGCTATTAGTAGACATGTGTGTGTGTTTACACAGCAAGCCTTTCCCAGGTGCTATACGATCCTTGGGATTACAGGGGGATCCGACAGGGCTACACACACACACACACACACACACACACACACACACACAAACACCACCACCATCTCCCTACCCCCCCAGAATAAAAGAGAGGAGGGGAGATTGGTGGGAGGGAGATAACAGATCAGAGGGAGGAAGGGGAGAGGTAAAGGAAGTGTGAATGCAGCGGTAGGCAGGCTTCAGCTCACCTCCACTACAAAGACTTCACAGGACGGAGCACACGGGGAGGCTTTGACTCTGGAATATCTCCTGCAGCATCTGCTTGTGTATGAATGAACCGGTTTGTCTCCTTGTTAACCTTGGAAAATGGTGGGACTCTCATCCACTGCTGTCGAGGGTAAGTGTTGAGGGGAAGTCTTTATAGTCAGTATATTAACACAGCAGGCATCTAAAGCCAAAGAAGGTGTAAGGATTTCTAAAGATATGCAAATATAGGCAATAATGTAAAGCTGTAAAGGTGTTTGCCTGAATGTGAGACATCAGGTGATGTTTACTTCATGAATTAAGCATCACGTCTTGCTAAAAACCAAGAATGACAATAATGTTGGATTGTTGAGAAAGCAACAGTTTGCCACCCAGTCTCAGCAACTGAGCCACTAGAGACTCTTTGTGAGATGCAATTTCTTGTGGAATGTCTCCCTGCAACAATATTGTGAAACGGAGCTGAATGACTGAATTTTGTCACTCTAAACATTGTGAAAGTTATTTGTGTAATTTTTTTGTGATGTGGGCCAATTTCAGTTAGGACAATGAAACCTTTAGCATGAACAGGAAAGAGTAAAAAAAGCAAAACAAAACAAAAAACACCGAACTTTGCACACGATCGAGGTCACATTATTCTTCATATCAGGGTTTGTTGGGCATGTTAGCACAGGTGCTCAACTTGCTGACATTATTGGAAACACACCCCCCCCCTTCTCTCTCACTCCCTGGAAGAGTTTGTACAGAAAGTCTGCTAATGCAAGCCTCTTTCATAGGTCTGAGTCTGCACTGTTAAACAAACTGCTCCCTCTGCTTCCCTACACACCCACACAAAGTGCAGAGTCTTGCACTGTTAACAAAGTGAGGAATGTATTTAGTGTTTAACAGCAATTGTCAGACTAGTGTGAGGAGGTAAATGTTCGAGTGTGTCCGAAGCTGTGAATGGCTTTGCACATTCCTGCACATCGTGCACTGCTTGCACCTTCTGACATGTCTAAAAATGTGGATAATTCCTCATAGTGTCTCTGAAAGAATAAAAATAATCAGTATGTCACGAGAAATTTAGTTGAACATAAATGTGCTAAAATGAATAGAATCTAAAGAAATAGCAGTTTTGATGCGCAACGCGCAAAGACATTTGTTGAGATGGGAATGAGTCCGGTGTCAGGTAGCTTACTGCAAGTTAATTGGTGATGTAGCAGCATGCATGCTGCGCTTTAATATACAGACATGGTGGACTTAGTTTCTAAGAAGAATTCCAGCTTGCCATTTTGGCAATATTTCAGCTTTAAAGCAGGAGAAAATGGCTAGCCAAGGGATTTGAATGAGACTACACGATGCTACATAATATTGTCTATCATAACATTTGGGTGGGACAATATCATGATCTAAAATTCACTCAAGCCTATCCCCGAGCTCCCAGCTAGAAGCTAACTAGCTAACGGAAGCTACAGTTAGCAGCAGTAAGCGGCGACTCCGGTGTTATACGGCCCCCTATTTGTGTTGAGTATGAATCTTCTTATTAAAGCTGCAAATATTCCAATTTCGGCCCGGTCTGGCTTTAATCAAACCAGCCTGTGTTAAGTAGCATTATTAACTCATACAAGCTTGTGTGTACTTTCCCTCAGGTGCTACAGGCTCCGAATCTGATTTATCTGAGACATCAAAGACGCACAGCTCACTCCGACACAGATTAACAGTTACAGTGGAGATTTAAGGGATCATGTGCTGTTTTCAGATGTGTGTGTAGTGTGGTGTTGATTATAGAGGTATGACTGGGGATTTAAAGGGTGGTCTTGTGCGCCTCACATGCCAGATACTACACAATAATTCCTGTTTGCTCATTCTGGCACAAATGAAATAACACTGTAATCGTCAGATTGGATAATCAGTGCTTTGGACCACTGGTCCAAGTGGAATAGTGAAATTATGAGTGTTTTGACCTACTTCAGGCTTACTCCTCGAAAGCAACGCCTTGATTTCTTGTGTTACATTTGATTTAATGCTGACTGGTATAAATTTTAGTTTCTCTGTGAGTCATGCTGAGGATAAGGTTCTGCTAGGGGAAGCCCAGTGGTGCGCTAGAGCCAGAATCTAAACAGCTGGAACCTCTGGCAGAGATACAGCAATCACCAGGCCAAGACATCTCATTCTCATGAGCTTCCTCCCCCCTTCTTCATTTTATTTCCCCAGAGTTAATCAAATCTTAATGAGGACGCATTCCAGCTCCCCGCACAAATTAATTCCTCATGCCACTTTTCAGCGAGCTTGCTCTTTTTTTTCTTTTTTTTTTACAATAGGAGGAAACCACACTATTAAAGACGACAAAGTGGTTAAACAGGCACAGGCAAACATGCACACACACCTAGTGAAGCTCTTGTTGCTCTTCGCTGCAGCCTTGGCAGGGCATTGGAAAGCCCAGAGGAAGACCCACCTCAGGAAAGTATGCCTGTCTTTAAGGAGTGGAAGCAGTCTGAATTGTAGAACACCAGATACATCTTCCAGCTCATCAAGACTTTCTGCTTGTCAGTAGTGATTACATACGAGGTTGTAATGGTCCAGCATTCTGCCTGCCAACTCGTAATTTGCTCCTCACACGGGCACAAACAGGCTGGCTTGTTTTGCCTTTTCTCGACACTGAAGTTTGACACGGCCCACCAAACGCACATCATGCGTGCGTTCTTGTGTGTTTCACATTATTGTGTGTGTCTGTGTATTCTGTGTTTGTTGACTGCAGCAGGTCTTGTTGCCATATGACCGCCCCCTGAACAAAGGCTTTTCTGGCTCAGCGGCTGTCCCGTGGCTGACCCCAGCGAGGTGCACGGTTCAGCAGGTCTAATGTGGCTGGACTGTGAAAATGGGGGAGTGAGTGAGTGAGAGATGGAGGGAGTGAGAAGTGGGGGAAAGGCAGGCAAGTGTGCCAGCAGTGACTCAGCCAGTTGTCAGGTTTTTTTGCTGAGGATTTTAGGATTATGGAGGTGGAGAAATGCGTATTAGGATACAGCAATGCAGGGAGAGAGGGGATACAAAACGCACTAAAAGAAGATAAAGGAGGAATCTGAACACGGCAGCAGGTTGCAGCAGGATGTCCAGCGGCTGCAGGAGTGAGACCATTTATTTATGTTCTGTCTGAAAACAGGGAGTGGACCGGTCCCACCTCTCAGATCAACATAGATTCCTATAAGCTGAGCGTTACAGAGCCTTGTGAAGACTGTGTGTGTGTGTTGCAGGAGGTCTGCCTGTCTGCCAGCACTTGCTTTAGTGAGTCTGTGACTTTAAATCTCCCGACTGCGAGATAAAGATCAGGCCCCTGCCTGCTGGTACATTGGGCCCCCTCCAGGCTCTGTAAAGTGGTCCTTCAGTTATTCCTGTCAGAATCTCATATTTCTGCCAACATCTTTACAGTCTTTGCAGCACAGTTAATTTACCTTGTCAGCATCAGGAGTGACAGCTGAATGAAATTGGGATTTGTGAGCCAGCAACATTTCAGAGCTGCAGCAGAAAGAAAACTCAGATTTTCTTTCCGCTCCTTGTGCTCGATGCTCCATTAGTATTCTGTGTTGAGAGTTATTTTTGGTAACTTAGGTTCCGCTTTTCTTCTGGGTTAATGAGCAATTAGCAAACGTGTTTCCTGTCGCTCCAGCCTTTTTGTTGTTGTTTAGTCTGACTGGTCATGGAGAGAGCGGGAGAGGAGTGAGAATGTGTGATAAGGTGACGAATTGTTATTGACAATCTGTGAGGCAAAGTGACAGAGAATGAAAGAAAGACACAGTAATAAGCTCTCTGACATCCACCTCTGGGGTTTGTTTAGACTTGTCAGTCTGACCTTTGGCCTCTACTGATACACTGAACCCGTCCCCCCCCCTGATCTTTGCCCTCTCTCTGAGCAGCGATGGAGGTGTTGGTGAACGAGCTGGGCATACTGCTGAAGATGCTGGACCAGGAGAACCTCAGCTCCTCCACGCAGGAGAAGAAGACCTCCGTGTGGAAGCTCCTGCAGCAGATACAGCCACCAGGTCAGGAGAGACGGATGGAGTGACTTTGCTTGTGTTTTTATTTTGAGATTTAGAGAGTTTTTAAAGGTGCAATACGTAAGAATTATAGTTTAAAACGCTTAAAATTTAACTAAAATTATCACTGAGTGTCAAGTAACAGATTTGACATTACGGCATTACATTATGTATCGTGTGGCAAAGCATATTCAGCACAGCTAACTGAGCTGAGCTTTTCTTTGACAAATATGCTACTATCAGTTATCAGTCTCCTTGATTATTGATTATCTGTATCTGTATCAGCCCAGATAACATCATACTGGTCAATCCCTAACTTAGGTATATGTTGTGGGATAGAAGTCATGGAACCACATCTCCAAATTGCAGTTTAAAGTAAAGTTTCAGAAACCTGAGCTGATGTTTCTTCAAACACGAGTCAAACAGTAAGCGTGTATGTTGGCTCTTTCTTTCCTCGCCTCCAGTTTCAGGAACAGACTACATTTACATGAACTCATCAGTGTACAGAAACGGCACCAGCTTTGTCGAATCCCTCTTCGAGACATTTGGTGAGTTGGAGTTTCACCGCTGTGCTGTAAGATAAACACCTTTTATACATATACAGCATAGACTTCAAATATCCTGTTATCTGTACATACAAAGTGTGAGATTAAATGTATGATGTTGTTTTTCCAGACTGCGACATCGGAGACCTGAAGGATGTCACGGATGATCTGAAAGAAGAGAAGAACACTCAAGCTGACACTTTAAAACAGGCAAGTGACCCATATACAGTAAATCCCTGAAGGTATGAGGGATGTATGTAGTCGTAGGTGTGTTATATGCACCCCATGTTATTTGCAAAGGGCTGTTACACGTCGAAATGACTTGTGGAGAAGAAGCAAAGAAAAACAGAGATTGTATTCCATGTCGTGGGGGTTCCCCATGCACACATACTCATCACTCTGCAAGCTGCTGGAAGAGTTAAGATGTAGGGACCCGCCCAGCGCCCATGTGTCTAATTTATGGATATCCATTTGAGGCCGAGTCTCTATTTCTCTCTGATGGTGTAGTTCTTAGGCCGTGAATAAAAAACCTTCAATGGTTATGGGAGGAAATTTGAGAGCCGTGTTTGTGTGTCTCCATTAGCAGAACTGTGCAGACTCTCCAGCCCCGCACTCAGCTGACTCCCCTCCCCCTCTGCCGACAACGCCGCCTCCTGAGGAGTACTATGAGGAGGCAGTGCCCCTCAGTCCTGGCAAGCTGCCAGAGTACATCATCACACGAGGTCAGCATCTTTCATCTACGCTGAACTCAGTGACTTTAGTGTCATTTTGCTGTTAAAACCTCAGCAAACTACGGCCGTGTCGCACTTTTCCAAACATAATTACAAAGTACAAGTTGGAACGTAAGGGCTAATTAGGTTGTTCTTTTTTCCATTTTCAGTCAGGCCGAGCCCTCCCAACTCTATAGAGGATGGATATGAGGATGCTGAAAACAATTACCCCACCACCTGCATAAACACACACCGCAAAAACTCATGTGAGTTACCCTGCGAAATTTGCAAAGCTACAGCATAAAGTCTGCCTATTTTACAACAAATTAACCACACGTCTCTTATTTTCTCTCTTGTTGCTCTGTCAGACAATGACTCAGATGCTCTGAGCAGTTCCTACGAGTCCTACGAGGAGGATGAGGAAGAGAGGAGCCCCGGAGTCCGACTCACTCATCAGTGGCCCTCGGATGAGAGCTCCATGCCTCCTGCCAGGGACTGTCGCATCTGCGCCTTCCTGCTGCGTAAGAAACGCTTCGGACAGTGGGCGAAACAGCTGACAGTGATCCGGGAGAACAGACTGCAGGTGAGGAAAGCTTGCAATCATCCATTCAGGTTACATTAACAGCCTCTTCTTCAACTTAAATGATCCTACGTGTGCTCCTTTCTGCAGTGCTACAAGAGTTCTAAGGACACATGCCCCTATGTGGACCTGCTGCTGCCCCAGTGCACTGTGGTATATGCACCCAAAGACAGCAAGAGGAAGCACCATGAGCTCCGGTTCACCTTGCCCAACGGAGATGCATTGGTGCTGGCCGTGCAAAGCAAAGAGCAGGCCCACAGATGGCTCAGGGTAAGCTACACTTCGAAATGATGTATGCATGCAGGATTACAGGCTCTCAATATAGCCATCAACTCTTCAACAATCACTGGAAGTGGGTTTGACAGGGTGGAAAAACAAACCTTTAAAAGGGAAGTTTACAGTTGCATGTGACACGTATAAAATATCTCCACAGGTCGTAAGAGAGGTGAGCGGTCAGAGCGCGGGGCCCGAGGAATCTGCATCTCCCATCATTCCAAGAAAAACTGAACTTGACAAGGTAAGTGCAGAAAGCATCCCGGCACGTCCCCTACCGTTATTATCCTGAGGACATCATTTATATTCACAGCTGAGGTGAGGAAAAGTTGGTGGCAAGTGGCAATTGTGTTGTCACCATCAATTTTCCTAAACAATTGCTCTGCTAGGCACAGGACCCGATGATACCTGTATTTGGCTCAGAGAACAAAGCGGAGATGTGAAGAGTAATTGGGTGTTAAGGCAGCAATGATAGGGGTGGTAGTGAGTCAGTGTTGGAACAGGCACTTCCTCCTCAATAAAGCTCACCAACCTGTCGGGACATCAACTGCAAAATAAAATCACAGGATGAAGAGAGAGGAGCCATAACGTTGGTAAAAAGGATAAGCCTGTGTCTGTGATTATGTGTTCAATCCGAGACAGCGTGTGAGAGGGTGAAAGAATCCAGAGGCAGATACACATGTAAGCCTGTCTTAAGTACAGTTATTTAGCTCTTGATTAGTCTAGCAAGGCTCGAACGCTGCTGTTGAAAGTCTAAACATGTGTTTTTGTTTTGCTTCCTCAGAGGTTGTCTGCAGAGAGGAACACTTCGGATTCAGACAGTGTGGGAGTGTCGACTGCAGAGAACGGCAGAGAGAACGGTGAGACAAAAAAAACTTTGAACTCCAGGTCCACCTACTAGCTTCTTTTGACAGCATCTATCTCACAGTCTTCATCAGCAGCCCCAGTACGCTTAGTAGTCATCACATAATTTAATTTCCGGGCTGATGACTTCATGTTCTATTGGTTAGATGGTAGATGTTTGCGAGTTGTGAGCATTCTTGTGTTTGACAAATCAAAACAGCTGTATGATCAGTGTGTGTAATATAACGCAATATGGGTTAAATTATCTTGAAAGAAAAACGTTTGACGTGAGACATCCATATTTATTTGGTTCTCAGGCACTTCTCTATTATTAAGTTCCAAGTCAGATATATAAGAGCTTTCCAAAACATCTGACTTTCCTCACTTTCATAATTATGACTTGGATGTTGACATGAAGACTAATTACAAGTCAGAAACCTCTTAAGGTCACAACAGAGTTCAATGTTGGGAACGGAAACGACTGTACAACTGTATCTGCATGAAAAGGAAAAAAAAACTCATCACTGCATCATTTTTGAGTGTGTTTTATGTGAATTTAACTTTTCGTACACCAAAGACCATTTAAAAGACAAAACATTTCAAGTAGCATCTGTGTGATTCTTTCATTTTTTGATGTAGGCAAGGTAAAACGTGGGGCTTTTGCCGCAGGCCGTAAAATCACCAGGATCATCAGCTTCTCCAAGAAGAAGCCACCTCGGCCAGGTGATCCCCGTGTATCCTACAGCGACCCTCGGCAAGGTCAGACCACGCTCCACCATCGCTCTTAAGTTACCCAAGTGTGCAAATGCATCATTTATCTTTTCCTCGTCTCCATGCAGGCTACCTGTCGCTGCTGGTTAATCAAGTGTGGCGGGAGCAGTGGTGTTGTGTGTGCAGAGGCTCCCTGCACGTCTACCATGACAAAGGAGACCCACGGACCTGTTTTCCTTCACTTTCCCTCCATGGCTGCGAGGTGGTGCCAGGGCTTGGACCCAAACATCCATTTGCCTTCCGAATCCTACGGAACAGCATGGAGGTGGCTGCTCTGGAGGTAAAATACAGAGCTTCTGTTCCCTGTTGTAAAGCTGTGCTTTAACCAGCTCTCCTAAGGATTTTAGCATCTTCCAGCTCATTGTTTTGGTTTTACAGCCCGCAACTTCATTGTTTTGAGTCACTCACACAAACCTCATCTTTAGCAGCATCAGATAGCTGTTTTTCAATGACAAAGCTCTAAGAAATCCAAACCCTAAACCTAAAGCGCCAGATATTTTGCTTCGGCGATGGTGGAGACCAAAAACAGAGCTAAAAGAAGATTGAATGTTAGACTTATTTGCTGGGTGGACAGAAATGCGACTAAGTGCTAACATGTGTCCATGTCTGCTGGATGTGTAAATACATAACAAGTAACAGTTATGGTCATAATGTGTCAATGTATCTATTACAACTTCTTCTGCTGCCCACAAGTGGCCAAAAAAAATCAATGGAAAATGATTTAATGATCATGTTTTTTAGATTTTTTTCAAAGCTGATTTGTTTTTTTTAGGCCAGCAGCTCTGAGGAACTTGGAAGATGGCTCGGCGTCCTCTTAGCTGAGACGGGCTCCGCGACAGATCCAGAGTCACTGCATTACGACTACGTTGACGTGGAAACCATCGCTAACATCCGCGACGCTGCGCGGCATTCCTTCCTGTGAGTGAGACAGAGAGGGGGAAGTGGAATATTTGGACGAGGTCAAAGCAAGGCCGCTGACCAATGCAATGATGTTTAGACCTCACGCAGATTTCATTTCCCCTCTTCCTCTGACCCTAGGTGGGCCACATCCTCCAGCAGTACCTCCACGGACTCCAGGACATATGATGAGGTCCCGAATGAGGACATGCAGGTGGGACGCACATGTTCGGACGGACACATACACTGTCGAGTTCACTTAGACCTCATGTGTGATGCTTCACTTTGATGTGACAAGATTGGAGGCTGCATGTCTGTGTGTGCGCAGCTGTTGGGCACTGTCACTGTCTGAATATGACACTCCATATCAGTCAGCTGAAAACAGACAGACAGTGCTCTGTTCCACGCCTATCAATGACGGCTTTTTATATGCCAGAAAAAGCAGTGTGTGAGTATGGGAGAGGGAAAAAAAGACAAAAAAAGACAAAAAAAGAAAAAGCGTTCAAACCGGTGACAGGAAGGCCAGAGGTCATGGCAGTTTTACAGCCAGTAAACCTCTTTCTTAACCCCACTGACAGACACTTAAAGGCATACTTCTCACCACCTACAAACACACACACTCTCACTGCTCTCTGACCAATAAATCTGAAGATTTGTTGAGCGCTTAATCTAATATACAAACTTTGCCTTTTTTCTTCTCTCTCTCATCCTTCTTTTTGCATCCTGCCACATCTGTCATGTCTCTCCACTCCTTCCCGACTCCACCCAGTCAGGGGAGAACCGCAGGCAGCAGTCTGGGAATCAGGGGAAACGGCGCTCAAGTTTCTCCAGCAGCGACTCTGACAGAACCAAGCCTGCCGTCTCCCTCAAACGAACAGGCTCAAGTAAGCGCACTTAGTTGGTTTTCCAAAGAAACATTACCGTAACGCCAATGATACTGAGCCTATTCTCATGAACTATACTCACAGACACTTATTTATACAAGAAAAACTCACTGAGAGTGAGCTTTTCATTGAGTGCCCTTTTTAAAGACAGAAGTAATGGCAAGGAAAAAGTTTGATTATGCCTTTTGTGGCATCAGAGGGAGCTAACGCTGATAAATCTAAGAAAGAGGAGTTGGAAGGAAATGCATTACCTAGCCCATTGTGACCCACTCCTCATCTCTGCTTGATGAACTTTAACACTCCCAAATCTCTGATTGAGCTGTGAGCAGTCATGTTGCATTGTGGGTAATGTAGGCACCAGATTTTGACAATAAAGAAGAATGATTTAACTCAAGGTGTCTTATTCTTGAGTCCAATCTTATTTCAAACTGCGTATTCATTTTATTGTCATTTTTCATTAGCACTGCAAGATCTTGAAAAACAAAATTAACTTTAAATTATTGAAGCAATATTATGTCAAAGTTGGCATATTGTGCGATTTGGCGCCCTCCACAGTTTCTATGTACAAATTCCAGGTCCGTAAGAATGTGTCAGATGTAATGTAGGTGTTAACTACATTTAAAAGTCATCACGTCATAACAATGTTATTTGTTGAAAACTTGTATTTTGAAGTAAACATGTATGTAACGCTGTGATCCTCCCCTCTCACTGAAGTTACATAGTGCAGAAACAATGATACGGGGCCGGATTAACTTAGACAGAGACACCGATCTCCCTATTACAAGAGACTGAACCATCGCATTGATTTTGAAGGAGTTATATTAGTAAAAACACTGAAATCAGTTTAAAGTTGATGGGGGCTCTTTGTATAGAATCAAAATTGTGCTGCAGTGTGTATGTGCATGCTGAATTGTGTCAGAATTTGCATATACAATAGTGGCACATTTCTTTGTGAAAAGAAGAGGACTGAAAATAGATCCTTGAGGAACTCCTTTGTTAATGTTAATAAATTGAGTTTGCACACCATCAGCCACAACACATTTGTGATGCCAGTCATTTCTGACTGAGCCCATATATGTGAGACACTTCAGTTAAATATTATGATGCATGCATCTAAGATATCATAACACAGAATGATAAACAGAGCATGTTCATTGTTATCTAACTATTCACTCACAACCAACCAGACCACTGAGATGTAAACTCTATGTAGGACCAGATCTTTTTAAAAGCTGCCCTCCTGTGTCTCTTTAGATTCACACCCCTCTCTGCTTTCCATCTGCCTCTCTCCAAAGAAAAAAAGGAAAAAATCAGGGTAGCAGCCTGCTGCCCTGTGAGGGAAACAAGAATAATACAGATGGCACATCTTAATATAGTTTATAGCTGACACTTCTCATCCAATCCTTTCAGTGGTGTACCAATTCACAGTCGTAAAATCTGAGCTTGTATCCGGCTCGATATTCCCCTTTTCCCTCTCTCCTCTCAATCATCTTCTCACTTTCCATCCATAATCTCATCCCTCTTCACTCGCCTCTCCCATTTGCTGTCAGTTGGCCTCTGCAGAGATGAGCATCCCAAGTCTGGGAAAGTGATATTGGTGTGGTCGTCCATCTCACTGCTCTCCTCAGCGCTGACTCACAGTGACGTTCTGACACATCAAAGAGCCGACGCTCTCCGGGGCTGAGAGCTTCAGGATGTAACCTGAGATTTATAGGACACTCGCATTAGATTCGCTGTCTTGCCTCCTGACCTCTCCCTCTGCAGGAGTGTGTGTGTGTTTTAACTTTTATCCATGTGTCATTTCGTTGTTCTCTCCCAAAATTCTCTCTCTGAATTATTAAAAAGGTCGAATTTGTGTGCTAGATGCAGAGGTGGCGTCATACTGGCGTCACACGAGGAGCATGACATTTACAGAGACGTGCAGAAAAATATCACCATGAGATGTTTTGTCCTCTTCCCATAACCCCTGCACGTTTGACCCCTCACCTTCGCTCTCTTCTCACATCTCCACCCAGACGCCAACCAATATGGAAGGTATGGGAAAACGCGAGCTGAGGAGGATGCCAAGCTTTACCAGAAAGAGAAAGAGGAGCTGGAAAGAGAGAGGGATGGGATACGAAATGCACTTGTGACCCTTCGACAGGAGAAAAGAGAGCTGAAGGAGGAGCTGAAGACAGCCCCTGGTAAGGAGACACAAATCAAAACAGATTCCTCTCAGTCGTTGCTGAACTCATTTCCCATACAATTCTGTAGCTCTTTAGTATCCAGAAACTGTTGTCTCAAAACAAACAGCATAGCTAGAACATTCTGTCTTCACCTTGATTCCTGGTAATTATCTAAAGTTAGGAGAAACAAACGGGGCCACCAAGTCTTCCTAAGCAAGTATTTTGTTAGTAAGTCATATTTTGTCTGCTAATTACCCAGAATTCTTCCATTTCAAGTGGATGTTCTGTATCCATGCTCTGTGTCTGACCCTGACATCCACTAATAAAGGGCCATGTGAGAAGAGAAATTCCCTAAAGGGATAAATTAAGCCTAAACCTAATTGTTTTTCATTATTAAACCAGAAAAGACGCATGTGAAAAATTCCTTCTTGGTCTAATTCATTTCCTGTAGTTTCACATAGTTTGGCGGAAGATGTCATCATATTTTCTTTTAAGTAAAAGTAGCACCCCAGATTGTAAAGTAGTGAAATGTTTGTACAACTTTTGGCTTGTTTTCTACGACAATGTATCATAATTCCTGGATTTTGTACTTGATTTTTTATCTGAAAGGCACAGTATATGTTGCTGCAGTAAAGTAAAAAGTACAGTAGTTTGCCTCTGAAATGAAGTGGAACAAAAAGTACAAAGTCGCATAATATGGAATAATTTACGTCCAGTAAAAATACTGCTATATTGCATTTACTTCCTACCTCCACCTACCATTTGAATACAGTACTTGAGTAAATGTATGTTATTTTGAAAGTCAAACTGAATTTTGAGACTTCATCTGCAGGAGGACATGAAATGACACAATGTATTCGTCTAATCCTTGTTTGTCCTCGTTTGTGTCCTTGTGTTTCTGTGGAGCAGAGAGGAGGAAGTCCTCCCTGAACAAGCGTGTGTCCGAGCTGGAAGAAGCCTGTCGAGCTAAAGAGGCGGAGAGGGTGGACCTGGAGCTGCGGCTGACTCAGGTCCAAGAAAACCTCAAGAAGAGCCTGGCCGGTGGATCGCTGGGTGCGCCTGTTGAGGCTAAACCACCTGTTAAGGTATATTTGCATGCCGAAATACATGTTCATACCTGCCTGCGAGCTCACCTTTTTATTTACGTCTTCGCTTTTTTGCGTAGGCCTCGGGTAAAAAGACTCAGAATATCTACAGCGAGTCTCTGCCAGTAAACTGTGCTCTAGAGATGCGTCGGAGACCTCCGTCTGTTTACGCTTCTTCTTCAGGAACCGTCATGCAGAAGGCAAAGGTAACTCCAGCTGTTTCTTCCACTTTGACTCACTTTCTGATGCAGTCAGGCTTCGCAGGATTTTCACAGACTCACAGCAGCATGTGTCATCATCATCTAATGGGGTTTCACAGTTCACACAGTATGAGGAAGGACAGTCTCCACAACACAACAGAGTGTTGGTGCAGCCATTTTGAGCACTTACAGTTGAGCACATGCTATGTGTGAATGTAGTTTGAGGGATTATTGTTTGATATCACTTTGTTCAGCTGCTCCTGCTTTCACAATCTGATTCACATTATTCATGTAGTAATGATGCCATCAGATCTATTGTAGGTGATTTAGTGAACAGGTGCAATATAAAAGCAATATATTTCCAGGAGTTGCTGACTGAGATTTTCTCTTTTTATCACCTTTACTTGGTCATTGAATTACTTTGCTGCACAGATGTTAAAGAAACTGGTAGAAATAAGTCATGTCATTAATCTTGAAATGTCATTATCTTAAGCAGTTAAGATAATGACCCTGGCTCAGGCCACATTTTTCTGTCTGAGCCTGAGAGAGTAGAAACTGAGCCTGATCGACAGGTGTTTGCTTTTGTTTTACTCTGTCATACAGTTTTTACCATGGTTACAGCTTGCCTGATTACCCTAATATACCTTATTTTCACACTTTCATTTTGGCACTATATCTTCACCAAAAAAAAACTTGAAATCACCATCTCATTTGATGTGACCCAACCCCAACCAGAACCCTGATTTTATATCTGGATTTTTACCCAAACCCAGCCAAGTTTGTGTCGGTACTAACTTACTTTGATGTTTTTAGCGGTGATGAAGGCACAATGCAGTGCTATACAGCCAAAACCTTTACTATTTATCCTCTTAATTTGCATTTCTGTTTAATTTTGTCTGAAAATTAATGAATAACAATCTCAATGAAGCACTGTTCACCAAGCTAATTGTTATTGCTCTAATTATAAAAATGTCTATGTGAAGCCATTTCCTTAGTTCTTTGAAATATCAAGATATTGTGTTAAACAGTGTTGCCTTGCTCTACCACTTCACTGCACTACTATAAACTGGAAATTACCCTTTGGCTCAATCTGCATGTGCTCTGGGCTCGGATGAATTTGTTTTTTGTTTGTTCATACACACATTTCCTTTATTACAATGCACTAATATTATTATGTTTTGAATAGCTTTTATTTTCATCTGTACATTTAACCTGCGGTCACTTGAGATTCATTTCTTGGAACAATCACCTTATTTTCACAGTTACTACATCACCTCCATGTTTTCTGTTGCTACAGGAATGGGAGTCAAAGAAAGGAACCTAAGAGAAGAATCATTGAAACGACTGGAGAAAGAATGAATGAATGTCGATATCGGACTATCGTGACATCCAATCCTAGTACTTAGGAAAACCCCTCCATCTATGTCCCAAAGCACAGGCTTGAGGAAATAAACTGTAATGAAAGAAATTAACCACTAGGTGGAGGTACAGCTCTCTGAATATTTACTCTTCTGTCTTCCTGAATGGAAAACTCCAAATGTGAGGAATCCAAAGACTGCTCATTGTCCTGTATCCAAGTATTTTTCATTGTCTTTGGTGGTTCACATGTGGCAAAAAAAAAAATAGAAGAGAGGCAGAGAGAGAAAGAAGAAGGACACAAGAAAAGTGAGTGCTGAGCTGCAGCGTTGTGATTGAGAGGCGACACAGGATTGTGTTCTCCTCCTGTGTTGCACACAGTGAAATTGTCAATGTGAGAAAAGTGATGGAAAATAAGAGGATGAAGGCAGATTAAGCCATGTTGTGCCTTTTATATAATAGAATGTTGTGTCTATTCCTGTGTGTACAGAGTGAGCCATGACTACTGTTTCCTGTTTTATACTTTTATACTTCATTTCTCATCATCACTTTCAGACTTGCCTATCAGAGTTATTCAGCCGGGTGCCACGGAGGGCTGAGTGTATCATCATTTTTTGGCTGCACTCGTTGGCTTCTCCCCCTCCAGGGTGAAGCTGTGCTACTCAGTAAAAAACACCTGTTCAATAATTTGTTTGGAACCAAATCCCACTCCCACTTGAGCCTCTTTGGCAGAGATTCAACAACAGTTACAAATACTCCTGATAGGGATAATTGAGTGACTAACAAAGTGATATAATCTTTCCCGAGTGGGAAAATCTCCACTGTGTCATCGTAACAAGTTTTTCAGCTGTCTCGTGGTTGACTTTTGCACTTTACTGTTCACCTACCTGGATAAGGGAATAATAAATGTGTGTCTTATTCTCAAACATCTGATCATTTATTCCTTTTTGTTGAAAAAAACGGTACGATGCAACAACACTTTCTCATTCATGGATTTATTTGAATTCACGTAATATACTGTGAAGTAAACATGGTCTTATACAAAGCCTAAACAAGAAAAACACATCTACATCAGTTAATGAAGGCAATTCAATGCAGCACGATAGTGTGATGCAGCTCAGGCAGCCTATTGTTGAAAGTGAATAACTCATCCTCCTTTATTTTCTATGCAGTCATCAGTAAAGAGATAGCTTCAGGCTTTGCGTTGTCACTTCTACATCCTAATATGCTAGTAGCAATCCATTCATACATGATCAATAAAAGCTTAGTATGGGGTGTGATACAAAGAAGAAAATTCAACTGCTTTTCATCACCGTGTAGCCCTCTCTGTGGGACAAAAAGGTTTTCTATAGATGTGATACAAAATGCCTATCTGATCAGTTTAGTTCCAGGCAGTGGCAACTGGTATCGGGTCTCGAATGAGGAGGTAGAGCAGCTTCCGGAGGATGAAATTAACAATGCAGCAGCTCAGAGGAAGAGATAGTAAAGCCAGTAGAGGATATTGACAAAGAGGAAGGCCGCTGGGAAAGCGGTGCGAGCGTGGCAATCAATATTGTGTGGGTTTTCCACGGTGAATACAGATGCTGCCCTGCGGGACGCCTTCTTCACTGAAGACAGGCTGCAGCCCTGTCCTGCTGTCTCCTCTTTTGAGGTAGCACTGTTCCTAGTGTCACTGTGCCTTGCCTGCTCCGTGGGCTCGTCTGCAGTGGAGTCGATCTCCACTGACAGGTTTGGCTGGGTGGAGGTGACGACGGGGATGGAGCCGTTTCCATTGGATTCATTGAACTCCCTCAGAAGATCCTGTTACACAGATGATGGGATGATGTTAGTACACAACTCAACAAAACATATGACAAAAGTGCTAGTCGTTTTTAGCTATTTTTAATACATAAATGTCACATATGATATCTTTAACAGTTCCCTCACCCTGTGAAAATCCTCTATGGTCTGGTGCTGCATGGTGTAGAAGTGTGCGCAGGCGTACTCCAGCAGTGCGCCGAAGATGAAGGTGAAGCAGATTCCCAAGTAGACATCGATAGCCTTGATGAAGCAGTTGGCGTTGGGCAGGGAAGTGCGGGCGCCCATCATTAGCGTGGTCATCGTCAGGACAGTTGTCACGCCTGGAAGATACATCACAGTGTTGATTTCATGATTCAAGATAACAACTAAATCCCCAATCCATTTATTGGTCACCAATTAAAGCTTGTCATCATCTCGGCAATCCCCTACTGCTGCCGTCTTCATTTTATTGACTATTTTTTCTACGTCTTTGCTGTTGCTCTTTGACCTCGCTGGTTTCTGTCTCAGTAAATCATTACTCTGTGAGGGTCTAAAGTGATCGTGATGTCCTCCTATTGATCATAAATTGAAACACAAAATGTTTTTCACATAAACTCCTACCATTAAAAAAAAAACATGTTTAAATGAATAATGGACTTATTTTGATTCTTTATCAAATGAGTATTTTTTTGGACAAATGATTCAGAGGGTGTAGACCAACTAGGACCTTCATTAGATTTTCTTCAATCTACATCATGTTTTAGTTTTGAGCTGCAAAATACGTTTAAACATGCAGCATTCAAATACATTTTCTCTGCTTTGGGCATGTCTGTCGGCGAGATTATATTATAGGCTTTAAGGTCAATCAATACATGATAATTCAAATGGAGGCATTCAAGTGTGCCTACAGGGACATTCAGTAAGCTGTGGTACAGACCAATGCAGGTCCTGGCTGGAACAGAGGACTGGCTGATCCAGAACGACACCCAGGAGAGAACCACCAGCAGGACAGAGGGAACATACGTCTCCAGGATAAAGAACAGCACGTTTCTACGCAGCGCAAAGTGTAGCACCAGCTTGGGGTATTGTCCTGTGAACAAGACACAGAAGGACATGGTTTATTAAAGAGTAAGTCCACCAATTTTACACATTATAGTGTGTGCACAGGTCTTTGTGATTACTACTGCATATGTGAAAAAAAACAGTCTACAACAGTTTGTGGTTCCAGAGAAAGCTGCATGTAATCTGATTAATTTCCCTAAATAATGTCAATCAGTGGGTGAGTTGCATTGTGGTTAATGTAGGCAACAGGTTTTGAAAAACAGTCCACGGACAAATAATAAACAATAAATCGATTTATCAAATTACCAAGACCTGTAAACACACTTTACTGTGTAATATTGGTGAAGTTACCCTTTTAAAAACAGAACGATTGTAAAGACTCCACGTGTCAGGGGGATTCTGGGAGTTGAAGCATCTCACCTGTCTCGTACACAGCCTCTGAGACTGTTGTGTAGTAGGTCTCCACACTGTACTGAGCCAGCCGCAGAGTGTCGAGACCCTTCACTGAGTCGTTCCCTCTGGTCCAGTAGAACACCACATCCTGCAGGTTGTAGCCCCCTGACCACACACACACACACACACACACACACACACACACACACACACACAAAGGTTTGATAATTAACCCCAATGAATCTGACCTGTAAAGGTCAACATTATCTCTCCATTAAGAAACTCACTACACTGATGATGAAAATGATGATGGTGATGATGAGATGAGGGTGATGGTTATGTCCAGCTACACGCGTGATGGATGGTTGGAGTTCACAGGTACTCACAGCTCTCCAGTTGCAGGGTGCACACCTGTCTGTCCATGGGGTACTTGGTCAGGTCCATGTTGCAGGCGATCGTCGCTGTGATGCTGTTGTGTATTCGGAGCAGAGATCATTATAAAACTCTCAAAACCCTGTCACTACTTTGATGTATGACACGGTAATCAATAATGGAGCAACAGCCACAAGAACAAAGACTCAAAACAAAAGTGTCAGTATCAGTCTTTTCTGTGTCGCATGAATTAACTATGTAGAAGAGGCTGGATTTCACTAACGGAGCATTAGAACTGACACGAATTGTAATAGTGGAGTAGTTGGCAGAAAATGCTTAATATTTCTGAAAGCATGAATGATATAAATGCAATCACACACCACCACGTTGTTTCGATGTTGAAGAAATAATTCAGCGTGTAGGGGAACATATGTTCTTCTACTCACTGAAGTCTGCCTAGAGCATTCACGTCCAATTTTTATATTGATATATTACTCATAACAACAATGGAAATATTGATAAGGACATACTTTTCTAATATTTCTATATATGGTGAGAGCCAAAAATACAAATTACATGAGAAACCCTAAGAACATGGCAGATTTTAGATTTACCAACATGGACATTATGACATTTATGACTCAAAACGTGTTCCTCTACTCAAGAAGAATGAGGGATAGCCTGGGTATCCTCCACAATTCTTCCCTGTCTGTCCTAAATCAAGCTGCTTAGTCATAATTAAGATGCGTACAAGTGTGACGACAGATTGGATGTCAGAACAAATGTCCTTTCTGTGGCCGTAGGGGGGGTCTGCCAATATGCACTAACAAAATGTGAACATTTTGAAGGGCATGGGAAATTCAGAGATGCGGTGGCGTTCCCTTAAGTAGTATGACTGACTGATGATACATAAGTGTAGAACCCAGGGCCAGTTCACGGTTGGTTACCACGACAATCATGACAGCAGCATGAAAACCCCCTTTCTTAAAATCTTCCTACATGTTTGAGTGGCACCCTTAAATTTGCTACTCTCCGAGTCAATGTCCTCAAACAAGCTCTGCAGAGTCTGTGACACGTGCAACAGCATCAAATGTTGGTAAATGTCAAATCAACCCCCCCCATTAAAAAGGACATGTACCGCAGGGCATAGAGAACCGTTCCATTACTGAAGATGCGTATGAGGCGGTTTTCCACCGTGACGTCATGCAGGAAAGAGCGCTTGGAGTCCGGGATGAAGGTGTCAGGGATCCAGAGCAGCGACACGAGGCGCCCGTCCACGCTGACACTCTCATTTCCCGGGAACACCAGCCTGGAATCACGCCACCGCTGACGGAGGAAGATAGTTGCGGTGTAGTCCTGAAAAGATGATGTTGTTACTCATTCATTTCTTTAATCAGACTCACAATCACAGTCACAAGATGATGTGGTAAGGGCGCTATACCATGTTGATTTCGGAGATGGCATCAATGCTGGCGATGTCAAGACTCATTCCAATTTCAACAGGACCCTCTATCACAGAGAGAGATTTGGAAATTAGTCAGTTTTCATTACGTGAGTGCACAAATAGCTACTGTAGTGCAGCTTCTTCTGTTCCACATTAAACATGATAATGGGCTTGAGCATTAGCTAAAATTAGCATGTGTTAGCTAATGCCCCAGAGTCAGTTTACGGCTAGCACGATCAAACAGAAACGTAAGCTAGGACGAGGCTGAATGCTGACGTTAGCTGCTGTCTAACAGAAGCTAAAAGGTTGTCGACCTTTAAAACAATCCTTGGGAATTTTTCTTTATCCATCGTCTTTCTAGGTGCCGATCAATCGAGAAACTGTGAAATGATAACGAGTTGTCATATTCCCTACGTTTATACAAATTGCAACCTGTAATACATCAGTACGACAATTGACCTTCCCACCCTGAACGTGATGTCGACGGAAAATGGCCCCTTTTTCCATTTTTCCATATTCATGCTGCCTCTTGCTCAGGTTATCCTGAATCACAATTTGTTCTTAAGTAACTATGGACCTCTCCTCCAACTAAATTCAGATGCTAAGTCCCTTGCCTCTTTTGAATCTCTTCTTAAAACCTTTCTCCTTGTACAAGCTCTTAAAAATGTTTAAAGGCGCAATATGTAAGAATTGTCCGTCTGTCAAATTCATACTCCAAACAAACAGTTTATCACAGGAGTAACCACTAATTGCTGCTAACTGTAGCTGCCCTTAGCTAGTAAGCTCAGTTAGCAATGTAGATAGTGGTTCAGGCTGGGAGCAAAGGGACCAGGGGTGTGTTAGCGTTTACACCACTGGCACAGGGGCTTTGGACCGGGTCAGAGGTAGCTGGTTAGCTTGCTAAGTTCAGTAGATATCTCTACAACACAATACATAGGGATCATAATGTCAAAACTGCTATTCATTCACATTCTGTTGATCATTTTAATTCTAATTTCTTTAAATTCTTACATATTGCAGCTTTAAAATGCCTTTATTTAGATTTTTTTCTTCATTATGTTCTTATTTTATCTGCCATATCTAGTTTTATTTCCTTCCAAGCACTTTGAAACTTGTACTAACTAGAAATTAACTATATAAATAAAGTTTTGTATTAGTATTATTAATATTACCATTGAAATTAGGTCTGAGGTAGCGGTTGTATCCTTTCATCAGCTTCTGAATCGTAGGCAGAAGCTGGGAGTCATTCCATTCGCCCCAGTGGTTGCTGGGATACATACAACCACTTAGAAATGAAAAAAGAAATGAGACAAGAGATGTGAAATGGTGCAGAGGCACAACCTCAGGAAGTCCATTTTCAATCAATAACAATATTGATATCAGCATGTGTACATGAGTTTTTTTGACCTCGGCCATGTCTCACCCCAGCGTGAAGCTCAGGCAGAGGATCAGCAGCGCGTGCAGCCGGACGGACATCGTGGACGTCAGCAGCTGCAAACCATAACATGAACACATAAAACCACAAATCATTGTCCTGTGCAGTGACATTTTATTACGGGATTGACACCTTTTCCACCATGGGGTGGCAGCACCTAACTGAACATGACCACAAACCTCAGGGGAGCTGTGCAGTGCAGCCACTCTCATGCTTTGATGTTATAAAACTGGGCTTTGTCCCTGCCCTCAAACTTGGAAAATGCAGTGTAGACGTCTATTGATCTCCGCCTTTGTGTTTCATGAATTTGTTAGCAGCTGCTTCATTTAGCTCTCTCTCTCTCTCTCTC
>OMLP01012903.1:0-23353 GCA_900302685.1 Spondyliosoma cantharus
CTCTTTGTTAAATTGCAGCCATGTGCTAAAATCATTTAAGTTCATTTTTTTTTCCTTTTAATGTACACACAGCACCCCATATTGACAGAAAAACACAGAATTGTAGACATTTTTACAGATTTATTAAAAAAGAAAACTGAAATATCACATGGACATAAGTATTCAGACCCTTTGCTGTGACACTTGTATATTTACCTCAGGTACTGTCCATTTCTTCTGATCATCCATGAGATGGTTCTACACCTTCATTGGAGTCCGCTGTGTTTAATTCTAATGATTGGACTTGATAAGGAAGCCACACACCTGTCTATATAAGACCTTACAGCTCACAGTGCATGTCAGAGCAGATGAGAATCATGAGGTCGAAGGAACTGCCTGAAGAGCTCAGAGACAGAATTGTGGCAAGGCACAGATCTGGCCATGGATACAAAAATTCTGCTGCACTTAAAGTTCCAAGAGCACAGTGGCCTCCATAATCCTTAAATGGAAGACGTATGGGATGACAAGAACTCTTCCAAGAGCTGGCCGTCCAACCAAACTGAGCAATCGGGGGAGAAGAGCCTTGGTGAGAGAGGTAAAGAAGAACCCAAAGATCACAGTGGCTGAACTCCAGAGATCAGTGAGGAGATGGGAGAAAGTTCAAGAAAGTCAACCATCACTGCAGCCCTCCACCAGTCAGGGCTTTATGGCAGAGTGGCCCGACGGAAGCCTCTCCTCAGAGTAAGACACATGAAAGCCGCATAGAATTTGCCAACACATGAAGGACTCCCAGACTATGATAAATAAGATTCCTGGTCTGATGAGACAAAGATGAACTTTTTGGCCTTAATTCTAAGCGGTATGTGTGGAGAAAACCAGGCACCGCTCATCACCTGCCCAACACCATCCCTACAGTCAAGTGTGGTGGTGGGAGCATCATGCTGTGGGGGTGTTTTGCAGCTGCAGGGACAGGACGACTGGTTGCAATTGAAGGAAAGATGAATGCGGCCAAGTACAGAGATATCCTGGACGAAAACTTTTCCAGAGTGCTATGGACCTCAGACTGGGCCGACGGTTCACCTTCCAACAAGACAATGACCCTAAGCACACAGCTAAAATGACGAAGGAGTGGCTTCGGAACAACTCTGTGACTGTTCTTGAATGGCCCAGCCAGAGCCCTGACTTGAACCCAATTGAGCATCTCTGGAGAGACCTCAAAATGGCTGTCCACCAATGTTCACCATCCAACCTGACAGAACTGGAGAGGATCTGCAAGGAGGAATGGCAGAGGATCCCCAAATCCAGGTGTGAAAAACTAGTTGCATCATTCCCAAGAAGACTCACGGCTGTATTAGCTCAAAAGAGTGCTTCCACGCAATACTAAGCAAAGGGTCTGAATACTTATGTCCATGTGATATTTCAGTTTTTCTTTTTTAATAAATCTGTAAAAATGTCTACAATTCTGTGTTTTTCTGTCAATATGGGGTGCTGTGTGTACATTGAGGAAAAAAATGAACTTAAATGATTTTAGCACATGGCTGCAATTTAACAAAGAGTAAAAAATTTATGGGGGTCTGAATACTTTCCGTACCCACTGTATGTACAAAGGATGCATCAGTCAAGGAGAGATGAGCGCTACAATGAAGCAGGGTATTATATCTCTTATTCCCAAGCCGGATAAAGACCCCCTAATAATAGAGAATTTGTGTCCTATTACTAACAGTTGATTATAAAATGTTGGCCTTAGTGTATGCCAACAGGCTAAAATCAGGGCTGGACATGATTATTGCCAAAACTCAAACAGGTATATAGACATATTAGCAGTAACATTAGACTTATTTTAGATTTATTGGACTATACAAATGACGTTAACACCGAGGCTCTTCTTTTGTTCTTAGACTTTTATAAGGCCTTTGATACAATTGAGCACAACTTTCTTTTTCAGTCCCTCAAATTATTCGGTTTTGGGAATAACTTTGTTGATATTGTCAGTATGTTTTATAAAGATATTAACAGCTCTGTGATAATGAACTTAAACACATCTAAAAGATTTCAAATTAACAGAGGTGTCTGACAAGGCTGCCCTACATCTCCCTTTTTATTTCTTTTAGTCACTGAGTTATTGTCAATAAATATAGTAAACAATGAGAAATTTGAAGATATCTCAATTTTTGGCAGAAAACTAAATCTCCCAACTGGCAGATGACACTACACTTTTCTTAAAAGACAAGAATCAACTCTCTAATGCTATTACTCTAATTAACCAATTTTCTAATGGCTCAGGTCTAAGACTTAATATGTCCAAATGTGAAATTTTGTCTTTGCATAATTCCAATGAGTCTACAATTGAAAATATTCCAGTAAAGACTTCTGTTAAATATTTTGGAATATTCATAACTAAAGATCTTACAGCTAGGCAACATTTACATTTCTCAAACAGACTAAAAAAGACCAAATCTATTTTCAGCATTTGGCTTCAGAGGGACTTGTCTGTCCTAGGTAGAGTTCTTCTCTCTGAAGCAGAAGGCTTATTTCGCTTCGTATATACAGCAATGTCCCTATTTGTAAGGGAACCAACAACCATACAAGTCAATAAATTTTTTCTAGACTTCATCTGGAAAAATAAATTGCATAAACTCAAATGTCTACTCTCCAACAGTAAGGCAGAAGAAGGTTTTGAAGTCCTAGATTTTATCAACACTGTCAATATCTTTAAGGTTAACTGGTTGAGAAAGTGTCTCAGAAACCCTGACTCTATCTGGGTTTTCATCCCAAACTACATCTTTAATACAATTGGAGGTCTTTCCTTTCTTTTGAAATGTACTTTTTTACCTAATAGATTACCAATCAAACTATCAAAATTTCATCAACAAACCCTCCTAGCATGGAAGCTGGCTTTTGTCCACAATTTTTCACCCCATAAAGCTTTTCTCTGGAATAATAGCAAAATTCTTATAAGAAACAAATCCTTATTCTTGCTAAAATGGTTTGAAAGAGGCGTCTTCCGTATCCTCAATCTTTTTGATAATGCTGGTAATATGTTGTCTTATGAACGCTTTATGTCTATACAGTTTTCCTGTTCCCTCCAGAGAATTTATATCTGTAACTCGTGCTATCCCAATAGTTAATTCAACTTATAAAAAGCCACTTGAGTTGCAGTGAATATAAAACAAGATATTGCATATCTAACAAGGCTAAAGAAGTACATTTTAAAATACTGCATAAGATATACCCAGTTAGTAGTATTATTGCTAAGTTTGTAGATGTTGATGATTCCTGTACATTTTGTAATCATAATAATTTTTTGATGCTGCTAACTCTGTCTACTCTCTTACCCTTAAAGATGTTATTTGCTACTATGGTAACCCAGAAGATAAGACTCACACCTGACTTTGTTGTCCTATATGCCAAATGTTTTATTCAAACAAAAAAAATGGCAAAATCACTACCTAAAATTGCTCTTTTTCTCCTGGAACTGAGCTCTTTGCTTAAATCCCTGATTTTGTTAAATAACAAAAAAAGTTATACCTTACTGAGTCATTATGAAAAGTTTTTCCCTGAAACCCCTGTATGAACTATCTATTTATTTATTTTCCCCTCCTTTTTTAAAATTATTTATTTATTCTTATTTAATTTGTACTATATCTTTGATTTATTTATGTATGTCACCAATGTGCTGATTATTATTGTATACCTTGTAGTTTTTTTACATTTAAATTGTTCAGTAAAATTGTAAAAAAAAAAGCGAAACGGCGTCGGTTTGGCAAAATATATTTCTCTGCTGAAAAACACTATGAATGGTAACAAATAAATTGTAAAAAGACACACTGTGTGAAGTTTTTTTTTTGTGTTGGCAAGTAGCTGTGTAATAAGAGGGATAATGTATAGAACGGCGGTCATTATCGGGAAACTAAGTCCCGACAGGACGAACCGAACCGGTTCTATACATTATTCCTTACATATATATGTGTGTGTACATATATGTGTGTGTGTATATATATATTCTTTTGTGCATTACAACCACAGCGGACTGACTCTTTTCACTGATAATTTTAAATATAGAAGTATTAGTATTAGGAATACTATTAAGGTGTGGGATGAAATTTGTACATCAGGCACACTAAATAAGACAATCTTCTTGCTGATGGACTCATGTAGGTCATACAGAGTCATCTCTATTAAAGAGAAACAGTCTAATAACCAGAAGTTCATCAAGGCTCCGCTGTTTAAAAAACAACTCCAAAATCACCACTTATTAAAAGATTTTTTTATTCACAATAGAAGTGTAACAAATATAGTTTATTAAAAAGTCTGCTGCTTATTAATATCATTTTAATCCATAAACTCAGAAGATTTTTTATATAAATGTAGAACGGCTCATTTGCCGGAATGGAATATTTACATTTTTATTCAATAATAATATTAACACAATAAAACAGATTTCCCCACAAAATTAAAATATTGCATATAAACGCAAAATAAACTATGTGCAATGGAATGATTATCAGCAATATTTTGTACAGATATATTTCTGAGGTTGGTTTCACGCATTTGAACCTTTAAAAGGGCAATGCCAGCATTTTTTTACAAATTCAGATTATTTGAGTCCTGGGACAGGTCAGTCGCGATTATGCACCACGTGTGAAGGAAAATAAGGATGTCAGTGTGATATAAATTAGAAGTGGTGCAGCTTCACAGGGACTGACTTTGTTCTGAATTCCTAAAAAAAAGGCAGACATTGCCCTTTAATAATCACCAATAAAAAGGCATTGGAACGCAAAAGATCGTCAACACAATATTCAGAAAATCACCAAAAACAATTCAACCTTTTGAGAAAAAAAAAAGAAAAAGAGACAAAATCTGCATATGGAAACAAGCAGATACCTGATGTCCCGCTATGTGACGCTAAAGCAGATTTTACACTGACGGCTCACATGAAAAACCAAATACATTCTGCATTTCCTTCCTGTTCAGGTAGTGAAACGACCAGATAAGTGTCACATAAGTGAAAAAAAACATGTTTAAACTTTTTTAAGTTAAAGGGCACCTACAGAGTAAATGCAAACAAATGTTGGACTCAACTTGTATCCCAGCTTTGCTGATAAGCCGTGAAAATGCAGTGGATCAGCCCTTTAATAAGTCTAAATTCAAGTCTGATGTTTCTTAGCTTCCACGGTTCCAAATTACAAGTCTACACACATTTACTTTAACAAATTTAAAATCTCCAAAATCCAATTTCAGACTGTAGAATTGCATCAATTAATCTTAACATAGGGCCGGAAAAAACTCATCTACCTGGAAACCATCTTCATTCAAATGTCCATTAAGAAATCTTTGAAAAATGACTATCAACTCACACCATCATACTCACACCAAATATAACCTCCACCATTATACAAATCTTTGTAAGAATACAAGTCTGATCTATGACCAGACAACTATAATCAGGCTTCAATCAAATCCAGGCAGCATCAATACGTCAGTGCTGCAATGTAGCCTAAAAAAACATATTTTTCAAATGAAGTTCTGCATGGAGTTTTTTAACATTGAAGGAAGGAACACTACCACCAGTGGTTAACTCCATCATGTCCACCCACCATTCTATGTTAGCTCGCAACTTAAACTAAAATACTCAATTACCACTGAAACAGCTCTAACGGTCCCAATATAATATGCTAAATGTTTATTAAAAGATGAACTAGCGTGACTTGAGCTGATAACTTTAGCTGATGCCTTAAAGGTCCCATATTTTACAAAGTGAGATTTTTTAATTCTAAGTGGTTACAAATACTGTCAAAGTATCAAAATGGTCAAAAATGAAATAAAATGCACACAAATTGTGTCTTTACATGAGCCAGCAGGGCTTCTGTACGGTTGTGATGTCACAAAGACACAGTCACTGCACTCTGATGTGGAAACAATGAGGGGCCTATGGGGCTATATGGGACCTTTAAAGTCACTTTCATTGGTCACCAGCTCAGTATCAACCAACACCAAATCGTGACTTTGACATTTTTTTTTTTAATTTGCAGGTTAAAATCAATAAATGGCAAAAATGAAAACATTAAAGTGTCTTCATAGTGGACACTGAGCTACATTATATCACCAGTTTCTACAATCTGATAAATCTCAGTCTAATAATGATCCATCAGTATCCATCCATCCATCAGTACGATGAACACCAAATATTCCTATATGTCTGTGTGATGTGTCTGATCTGAATAAACCAAAACAATAAAACATAAATGAACTGATGCACCTCATGTGGCAGATTTGGATAATTTCCTACATTAACGGCACGTCGACGCTGCATTTAAACAGGCCTGTTGCTCCCCGCAGACTTTTCTCCGCCGGCACATGTCGCTTCAACTTTTTTGTGCTTTCCAAAATAAAATAAGAACAAGAAAAACAACAACAAGAGAAGTGAACACAAGAAGACAAAAATGCATATAAAATATTCTTCACTTCACATTGGATGGTACATTCATACAATTCCTTTCCTCCTGTGAGGTTGTTTGTTTGACTCCCAGGTGGGTTCTGTGCCCTCTTTGTGACATTAAACCACATTGCTAACGTCACTTTATTCCAACTATGAGCAGCATTTTTAACACCTCTAATTCATTGATGCTAATATGATATTTTAGGTTAGAAATGCAACATCTACAGGACCTTTTTACATTTACATCAGTTCAGGATGTCTTTTTTTTGGTAGATGTCTGTATAACCCAGAGCACCACCTTGGGGTCAGCTCACACACCGTCCAAGTCCTATGTTCACGACTACAGAATAAATTAACACAATCAGCAAAAAATCAACGATTACAATACAACTTCACATGGATAGTAAATGCCTCTTAACCAGCTAACTAAACAAAACACAGATGAAACACAGAGACACTGTCATCTGTACAGTGATATCAAGAACACGGAGGGATTCTCACAGCTCAGAAACTCAACAATATATTCAATTTAAATATAATATGGTCGGTCGCTATGTGGGTAGGGCTCACTTATTTCATTTGGTTTGAAGTAAAATTAAGGAAGTCATTTTGAATAATTACAACCAGGTGAGAATCAAATAAAAGAATAACATCATCTGGGAGTGAATTAGATTTTAAAACATTTGCAGCACAAACACTCTTCCGGTTTCATGGCTGACATTTTGGATGCACGGGGACATAAAATGTGGGAAAACAATGAGCCAAGAAAGCTACCTGCCCCCCCCAAATGTTTCCTACAGCTGTACAGCGAGTCTGTGATACCTGGGCTAAATGTCTTTAGAACAACCTGTTGTGGTTCAGCTCAGTTCAGCCAGCAGTTCTCACTTCTGTCAGATGGCTGAAAGAAATGAATCCACTCCAGCAGAGTACTTCAGACGGCGACGCTGTTGTTGAATGAACTTTCTATGACTCACCATCTGCCAGATCTCCCAGTGACACTTAAAGCTCATTTGTGGGAACAGGAGCACTGAAGGGGAGCTGAATGTGGGCAGAGCTATCTTCACACACCTTCCTGTGTGACATGCACTTATACAAGATAATAATTAATTTTAAAGATCCAGACTTGTACTTAAATTCAGATATTTTACCTTCTTTCATGGGCTGAGGAGCTGGGGCCTCATTTATCCAGTCAATTCTGATCAAGTATGACTAATAGGTTGTTATGAACCTTCAAGTGAAGTCTTGAATTGATGAAAATGATTCTTCCTTATGATTTTGTAGGAAAATCCTGTGCCAATCCTGTGGTGAACTTTACATGAGCTTTATGAAAAATGTACAAAGACAACACATTCCTGATCTGCAAGCTTGTCTTTGTCACACTGCTGTTTAATCCACTTAACACTACGTACTGTCTCGCTTTAGTCTCCATTACCATCGATGTGATCTGCTCATCTATGTCTTTAAAAAAGTCTGATTTTCTCTTTTGGTCCATGGCCTTTCCTGACTATTTTGTTGGTATGGGAAAGGTAGGGGAAACCACACAGCAGGTTCTGTCCATTTGGGATGATTTGAGATTGATGGATCACACACCATTTACTAATGGTTGTCTTAGAACTTGCTTAAGCAAGGTTTTTTATGCTCAGCCTCCGTTATGAATTAAACGTAAGCACACAATCTGATTTTAGCTAAGTGTAGATTGTATTTTAATAAATGAGGCCTCATAGCTCCTTTAATTATGTGACAACATAACAATATTTGAGATTCTTATAAGTCGTTTTGTTTCCATGATCCCAACAAGTTAACATTTTGGCGTAAGGGGTGAAATTCACATGCGTAAGAGTGACTATTGTCAGACTCCATCCATTTAGCCCAGGTCTCATTGTGGAATGCAATTGGAAGATCTCACCACTAGATGTCAGTGTAGTCAAAGAAATACCCGGTGACTGGCTCCTCTCAGGCGTTGGTCAAGAATAGTATCAGCATCTAAGACTTGTTTCATTATTAAATTGTTCAATGTGACCCTCTGACGGACCTTCAGTGGTCTTATCTCAAACTAATCACAAAGAAGTTTTCCCTGACTCTTGGGCTGAACTCAAGCCACATTTATACTAAACATTAAATGAAAAAGCAGGAATTATCCTTTAATCTGTCTCTAATTTTGGTATAATCCTCATCCGACACATGGGAGCTTCACTTAAAGCTCTAAGACTTTCTAAAACCCGACTCTTTTGTGTTTGTGTGAGCTGCTCTCCCTCCGACTCCTCAGTGAAGGCACTAGATTGAAGACTAAACTGGATTTTAATCTGGCTACAGTTCTGTGTGGCATCAGGAGAAACCCTTTACCATAAAATCCAACTGAATGAGTTGAGAACTCGCTGGACGTAACGTACATCAACAGTAACAGCAACACAGCGTGTGTCAATGGAGTTGCACACGCCTCCACCCTGATGAGTGGAGGATGAAGGGAACAAAAGTCTCAACGACAGAATGGTAAAGCTGTAGAGAATCAGTATGGCTTCTTGTGTGTGTGTGTGTGTGTGTGTGTGTGTGTGTGGGTGGGTGAAATATTACAACGAAGTCGAGAGTCCGTGTCTCCTCATAGAGGAGAGAAGATCCTACAGCTGATCCTACACTGGGACTGGAGGACGGAGAGAAGAAGAAGCAACAACCAGCCAGAGGGTTTGACCGACACGCTGATGAACACGATCCATCAGTATCCTCTTTAGCGGATCTGAAATGGTCTAAAAAATTCTGGTTTGAAGAATCGAAACGTTCAAATTCAAGGAGATTATTAATCACAGGTGGAAGAAGGTGACGGAGGAGGAAAAAATTCAGCAGCACTGTCAACCATTAAAGTTGATCCTCGAGTCAGGAAATTGTTGTTTGACGATAAATAATTTGATAAATAAAAAAAACCTTACTCAAGGTCCACTTGCTCTCTTTTTTTTCAGAGCAGTCAACTACATCACACAGCCTTACTCATCCAGGGCTCATTGCTTCGGACAAGTGGCTAAGCAGGCAACTAAAAGAAAACATTAACATTGAACCCTGTCATGCACGCTCCTTTACAGCTGAGCAAACTGTCCTATGTACTGAGTAAGACCATGAAGCGAGGTCATCAGCTCCACAAAAGTGAACCTTGAGGTAGGATTATTTTGTTGGGGTCAAAAGTGGTATTATTTAAAGGTGCAATAGAGATTAGATTAAAACATTCAAGAATTAACTAAAATTATCATCAGAATATGGAGAAATTGCGTTATTTCAAAGACATCTAGGTTTTGTGTTACAGGGATATCTATTTAATTTAGCATGCTAACCAGCTAGCCTGTAGTATGTATCCCGGTGCTTCGGGCTCCCAGTCCTGGCAAATACGACTTATTAGCTAACGGCGGCCACATTTAGCGGTTACTCTAGGGAGTAACTTTTAATTTCAAACGCATGTTGCAATTTTTTTTCTGGTTGGAGGCAAACAACGTCCTAAGGGTAAAACCTTAAGTGAAGAAAACCCAAAACCTGTATCGGTCAAACCCTGGAAATATAGCTGCAAATGTGAGAAAAGGAAATAAATCCAGAAAAAGATAGACCTGAACTAAAAATAAGCAGGAGAAGAAGAAGAGAGACAGCTTTGTGTAAACGTTGTGGGGAGAGAAAGAGAGAAATCACGAGCAGACAGAGAGCTGGTGTGGCTGCTCGTTCTGTGTCACACCAAACTCAGAGGGAGGAAGAAGCAGTCAGGCAACGGGAGGGGGGAAGCAGAGATCTAAAAGTTCTGTGGGTTTAAAAAAAGAGGCTCGGATTGTGCTGCGTCTTTCCTTTTACTCCCACAGAGACAACCATTTTCATAAAATGTTTTCTCTGCAGACGATGCAGGTGTTGGGTAGCGGTGGAAAACCGGTTTCTATCCAGATATCAAAGCGGTACAGCAGAAGGAAAAAGACGACATGTGTGAAGTGAACAAGCGAGCGTCCTTTAGCTCGCCGAGTCAGCCTTGTAATCCTCAGACGAGAGCTTTTCAGCCCAAAGCTCGGGTCCAAAATATCCACATTAGGGAGACGACTGGTTCAGGTCTATCAGCGTTCTCCTTCACAAAAACAAACTGCAGCTACAAACAACAAAATCACTGACGAATAATGCGAGAACTGGTCACACTGTCCCTCTGAATGAGTTGGGAAAGAGAAAAAAAAACAACAACCTGGCGGTGAAATAAACTGCCACTTAATGAAATTACATCTTCAGAGAGTGTTTGCAAAACTATCAAAATCTTACAATTCCTCTCTGACGATATCACTGCATGGTTTTGAGTTATCCAGCAGCTGGTTCAGGTCAGTCAGAGCTGAACAATCAAAAGCGAAAAAACAAAAACTGGATTCTACAGCGAGAGTTCAGAGCCAAAAGGCCCAAACTCTATTTTGATCCCATTTAAAAAATAAAAAAAAAATCCAATCAAGAGGCATCTGTAACCATTGGGGACTCCAAATAGCTATACTGTTTTCAGACAGACAGCTGGAGGCTCAGGTATTCAGGATCAGAGGTTCTCAGCGCAGGAAAGGTCCACTACTCCACCTCGTTGGGTCTGTCTGTTTTGTCCTTCTTGATGACGGGCAGAGGATGAGCCTCGGTGTTGAAGACCCAGTGGTCGAACGGTAGGTGGTCGTCATCAGAGAAGAGCAGGTAGAGATACCTGAAGGAGACACGGAAAGAAAGACTTTATTTAAAACCAGAGTACTCTTGAAACTTTTACAGATAAACAGATATTAAACAGATATTGTGATTGAGGGCTCTGTCTTCATGTTGGTACCAAACGCAGCATGAGCAGCGCTCCAACATCGTATTTTCACAACCTTGAAATCAGCATTTAGGTGCAAGTTTGATTGAAAGAAGCAGCGCTACGCCACTTGCTGGTATTTTGGTCAAAATCATTATTATTTTCTGGTACCAAGTCATTGATAACAAGTGCAAACTAAATACTTGGAGGAGATGTGCCACAGTAATTAAATAGTAAAAGAGTGCTCCACTGATTTAGCAAAGCAGTCCTGTAACACTCAGAATCAGGTTGGACAGTTAGAAAAAGAAAGAGCAGATTTGATGCAACACATCCAGAGATATTGTTCCATTTATTCCACACATTCGTTCTCCCTGTCACAACCTGCCATCTACATTACCCACAATGCAACTTGACCAATGACAGTTTGGCCAGAGATTTGGTTATGTTATGCTAGTAGCTAATATAGACGAGAGTCTTTAGCCTGCAGCAGACGTATGGAACGGGGTGAAGAAGATAATCTTACACATCTTCTGCACCAACTGACTCCAGTGACAACAATTGCGTCAATTTATCACATTTTGTGCTTCTCCTTCAGGAGCCTTAGAAGACTTTAAAACTGTGTTCATATATGTATCAGTATGTGCATGTTAAGCATGTTAATAAACACCTTCCAGTTTGCATACCCAAGTGTTTACAGTCTTTATTTGAATTTTACTTTTGTCATTTTTTCCCCTTTGCTTCTAAGTTTTGAGCTGCTGCAACAAATGATTATCCCTGGTAGGAATCAATCTTATCATCTTATCTTCCAAGCAAAAGACCTATTTAATCAGCAACAACAGTGATAAGTTTCCATTATTACTTTCAAGAGTATTCATTTCTCCATTTGTGGAGTCATTGTTGTCTTGCTCCACTGTTTCAGAGCTGGGAGACCTTTTAGTGTTTCTGACTTAGAGTGTGTTTATTCATCCCCACACCCACCGTATTGCATTCTCCATCTCACCCAGCAGCACTTTATGCCTCAAAACTTACAGTATATGAACCAAAACAGCAGGTGCACTTGGAGAATAACTTGCATCATTAAAATATGGTCCTATGACTATGAAGGAAACCTTCAGGAAAGTAGAAAACGAAAAAGTCTGATATTTAGGAAAGAAAATTACTAAATACTTAAAAGTAAAGTTGTAAGGGGAATCTTTGAGTGTCAAAATTGTTAATACAATTATGTTACTGGGGCTTCATTTAATGTTGCTTGAGGTAAAAATGCACGCTTTGGTAGAAAATTGAGCAAACTAAAACCACAGATGAAACTGAGATGCAGCTGATGGCTTTGACTAAAATTCTTAACACAAGGTCCACAAGTTGAAGCTAAATTTGCTATAAATCCCCCAAAATAAAGTGATTGTAAATCTACAGCACATTCCACCTAGGAAAGAAGGTAAGAAGATAAAGTGATTTTCAGGTCAGATGCTGGTCGAGCATAGTCACTTCAGATCTTATCAAGGAGAGTCAAAAAGCAACTGAGATCTTTTAAGAAGAAAATACAGAAAATGCAGCCGAAGAAAAGGGACGAATGTGTCAGCCGACTGAAACTAATGACTCAGCGGATGAGCCGGTCGTCCACGAAGCCTGCAACCTCCACAACAAGTCCCCGTCCTCCTCCGCCTGCCAACAAAGCACTAGAAAGCAGTGAGTGATTGAAGGCAGGCAGGCAGCAGTGTGAAGTATGGCCGTGTCCTTGGCAGCAGCGGGGAAGATGAATACTGGAAGTGGCTCCGCACGATGCCAAGATCCCTGAGTAACATTAGGAGGATTAGACTTATGGGTTTGCTGCTAAATGGGATTGATATTTTCTGTGTCCAGTGGGCTCCGTCTCTGATATCATGGATGTGATGCAGCTTGACTGATGAGGTAATTATTGTGCCGCTGTCCAGGCTGGTGGTCGATTACGCTCTTATTTTTCCTCTAGTTGTCTGCGGGAGGCTAATGAGACATTTTCTTTCTCTGCTGCTTCTCTTCAAAACATTTTAACTGCCTCTAAAAATATTCAACTCTCATTTTGACTCAAAGTTGGATAAAGGGGATTTTTTTTTTACTCTGGCAAACAGGATAAAATAACACTTTTATCTGGATATCACAACCTGGTGGACATACAAAAAAAAGCCAGACATCTTACTTTGAGTGTGTGTGTGTGTGTGTGTGTGTGTGTGTGTGGTGTAATCAGGAGTAGAGGTGACGCTTGTTAAAATTTACTGCCTATAAAAAAGCTGGATTGGATGGCACCTCGCCCCCATCGGGCTCTGTGAGGCTAACCTTGACTTCCTGTCAACAGCTGTCTGGCGTGGTGGAATAAAAAAATAAAAAAAGCGATAGAAGAAGAAGAGGTGAGGAGGATGTGAATGGGGGAGGAAAAGATGGAGACTGCAGGAGAGGCAATAAAGATTTCAATGGAAGTAAAGGAAGGGGACAATACATTTGGAGAAAGAATGGGAGAGGGGAGAGCAGAGGCCCACTGTTGAACTATTTTATGGATTAAATACAAGAAACAGCCTTTTTTAATGAGATGGCGCTGTCATATTTCACTGTATTTATCACGTGTCCTGCTCTATAGCTTACCCTTTGCGCCAGTATCACTTCTAATAATGGCAAAAAGTAATTCCAGGTATTCTCAATGGTATTTTAAAGTTTGCAATTTCCTGGAATTTTTGTTTTTGATAACTCATTCTACACTCTGGAGCGTATACTAAGATGGTGTCCAATAAATGCTTTCTTGATTTTTAGGACGCTGCCGTGTATTTATAAAAAGAAGTGTGCTGCCACTGTGGAGTGCTACCGGGGCCCTTTTTATAACTCACAGATCGCTGTGCTAAGATGCCACAGCAACAGAGGCACATGCAGTGGTCGATAGCTCCTTCAAATTTCACGCCATTTTATTCACTTTTTGGCTTTGTTGCTGAAACACACATTGCTTCTGACAGAGATACTTTAATCAGCATTGGAAAAGAAAGCTCAGGTTTTGAATTAAGAGCAGTGGACTCTGAGACTGTCACTGCCCACAGCATCTTTTGACCATCCAAGCTGACCAGCTGTACCGCCCAAGGGAGGTAGAGAGTCGTGATAAGAGCCATGCTATTCCAGCTTAGTTTGGGTCTGCTCTTGGCTAACGTTCCCTTGCAGGAAAATGAAACGGACAAATGGGCGAAACGAGGTGACATCAGGGACAGTTGTGCCACCGGAGACCTGTCTGTACTCAACAGGTGAACCGTGTTCCAGGCAGACGGAGTGCGGGACTACAGCTGGAAGAAGAGAGGTGGACTCTGTGTGTACGTCATCGAAGATCATGTGAAGATGCCGACCATGTTATCAACATCGCCATTGCCAATGTTTACATCTACCGAAATTAAATCTAAAAAACGCCCTACCGTATTATATCCTGGGTTTATAAACAACTTTATAACTTCTAGAAAAACACACCTTCGTAATTCTGTTCACTGATGACTGGATCATATTTTACAAAGAAAATATTTACTAGTTCTCTCTCTGATGTTCTCTGGCCACCCTGCTTCAACTTTGGACAGGTTGCTTTACTTGTAACTACAGTACCTGTTAACTGCTGTTAACCAGCAGTCTCCCTATAAATGACTCCGAACTGGAGTCGTTCCAAGAATGCAGCTGCCAAGAAAAACAGAGGCCAGTTACAGTGTTGAGGTGATTTATCGTGTTTCTTGATGCAAAGATAGGAGGAGCTTTGTTGCTAAAGTAACAGCTAACTACTTCTAAATGTAGCTTCTGTTAGCTGGTAAGCTTGGTTTTGCGATGAAGGTGGTGGTCCATTTTGCTGACAGCACCAGGGGGCCAGGGGCCAAAACCTGGAAAGAAAACCACCTCTGTACTGTATTCCCTGTTGCCAAGGCTAGGAGCTGCCAATCTGGATAGACTGAGGGTGGGGTGCACATTAACTGCTATTAGCTACAATAAACACCAATCAGTATCTCCAAACAAGTTCATCACACACACAGAGTACATGTAGACACTTGTTCACACTTGTTAAACTGTAGCTGGGATCTCTTGTCACGCTTTAAACAGACAGTTCTCCTGAACACAGATGGAGAGCTCGCTGAGAGGGAAAGCCCTATCAGCCACCAGACATCACACTGTGGCTGACAACACATGTAAAGAGTCGTTTGTGGCCACACTCTCACACCCTCACACCCATATTAACACACACAAGCTCAGGCAGTTAAGTAAATATATCTGCCAACCATCAACAGGAAGTGAGAAGTCGTAACTGCCTGTGTTGTGTCAGGACATGTGGTGTTTTCACACTTTCTGTCCTGCTCCAATATATTTCTGCTATTGAAGACATAAGTACAGGCCTCTAGCCAGTTTACAAAGGGAATTCTTACACAAAGTTGCAGGTTTGAGCAACCTATAGGTATATTACATACACAATGTTTGCTGAAGCACCTGGGAGATAACTGCTCTGCCATTTAAAAAAATGAGCTCTGCACTCAGAAACATTTGTTTCTTTTATTTTCGTATTATTATCCATCTCACAGGAGAAATCACTCCAGTTCAGCGTGGGTGGCTTTTACTCAACAGGAAAAAAATATGTTCAAGCTGTCTTTATGCTACAATATGTGATTATCTGTGTCCAGATGGCATTAGTCATTTTACCAGCTGCACCTTCTCACCTCATTTTCATTGTTAATGATCACAGTTTTCGTATCATTGAATGTTTATCGTGATAAAACACTGTCTTTTTTTACACCTGCCATGTTGTCGTTGGTGTACAGCCTCCCTCTGCTGTTTAACATATTTTTATGTCACATAGACACTTAATCTTATGTGTACAGTTGGCACAAAGTTTGGATATACGTTGCGTCAAAAGATGCAGACTCGGCTACCTGCAACAAGTGCTTGAGGACGGTATTGTGCAAGGGAGGTAACACATCGAATTTGACAAAGCATTTGACGACGTATAGCATCTTTCTAAAAGCCGAGCAATGCGCTGTCTTTCATCGCCTGCGAGATCCGGCTCCGAGCACATCACCACGAATGATGATCACAGCAGCCTTTCTTCTTCCGGTGAGTAACTTAATGTGTAATATAAGTCGAGTAAGTTACGGCCAAGACGGTCATTTTGACGTTTGACATTATCAAATTTATATGGGCAATAACTATGTTGAATGAAAATACTGCCATTGCATGACTTTTCCTAAAAGTGTCCGTATTTTAATATAGAATAGTTTTTATATAAATTACACAAAAGACAAAGAAAATATGATATGATTTACCTATTTCGGCCATAAGCGTTCATATTGACTGCACATCATTTCGCGGGGTTTCATTGCTGCATTTTTCGCGCGGTTTGCTGCTTTTTTTGTCTCTCGTGTTGTCTCTAACGTCTTTATTAGTGGTCTCCAGCTGTGCTTCTTTGTGAATTTACGTGTAAGTTAATTATTATATAGTTATTATATATTTCACTGCATGTGTACATCTGTGTTCTTTTGCATCATGTTGTAGTTTCTGTATTGAAGGAATGTCTACTATCTGTGTGTCCACAGCCTCCAATAGAGAGGGCCCTCAGGCAGATGTTGAGGATGATGAGATGGACAAGCCAGAAAAACTTGTAAGTTCAGAATTTTTCAATCAGAAGAACCATGTACCACTATATTCTAAAATTGATCTCTTTTTTTACAAGCCTTACACTTCTTTCTTGTTTTCCAGCCAAGAAAGGACCAGAGGAAGTCGGCCTTGGAACAGCTGTTTGAGGATGAGGACAGAGAGCTTCTCCAGGCAGCTTCTCAAACAAGCAGTGCCCCCTCCATCACAGAGCAGCTGCAGAAGGAGCTGGCCATCTACAGATTTGATACACTGCTGTTTTATTGTGTTCTGTATTTCTGCTGGTTTTGATAACACTGCTGTTTTTATTATGACATTTTGTTGTGAATTTTATTTTATATTGGTTAATTTATTTCTTAGTCTTAGTTGTATTTAAATTTAATATTCTGTTCAACTTGCACTTCATAAATTGCCTTAAAAATTAAAAAGCACCATTTTTGGACAAAGTTTGTATGTTTTCCATTTGTTTAAGCACCGGTTCGGTTTGTTTACTCTGAACAAGGCCTTATTTCAAATGTGGCATTTTCCGATTAGGACATGTGGGATGTGCTGATATTATTCAGGTTTTTTACGAGAACTCTGGTTATGTATACAGCGCATTCTTAATATGCGTCTTCTGCCTCTGTCACATTTAAGGGGTCATTGCAAAACATTTTGTACACCGGCGATATATCAATATAGGAGTGTTTAAATGTTTATATAATTGGTCGAATTATATGTATTTTTTCCCTTAATATCGGGATTGGCCACAAAAATCATGTATCACATGGGCTCTAGATTGCTCTTTCATTTCTTGTCAGTTCTCAGATGTCAACTATCTGATAATTGTATATAAATGCCCTCAAAATAAATGGAGCAATGTCAGCAAATTTTGAGTTGCAAGTGTCTACATAAGTTTTTGATGTTTAATAGAGGTAAAAAATCATTTGGTGTTTTACAAAAAAAAAGCCCACATGAGAAAAAAAACAGTGAAGATCATATAAAATTGTGAAGATGATGTGTTTTTTTCATTCCTGCTATCCTTTTAACCGTCTCACAACCCCATTAAAAAGTATCTTGAAAGGATCACGACGCCAGGCTGGGAACCACTGATTAAGAGCTGGTCTTCAAAAGTACTCATTATGACCCATTAAACGAAGTGTGTCTTGATCAATATACTGATCTGAGAACGAGTCTGACAAGACACAGAAATGGTTTTAACATCAGGTCAGATGTTGGAGAAGGACACCAAAACTTTCAGATAGTTTTTTTTAAAAACTTGTTTTATTCTTCCTACTGTTAATCAATCTCTGACTTATTTCTCAGCTTAATATCATATCCTTCCTGAATTAGAAGGTAATTATGGATGAAAGATTGAAGCATAAAGCTGTAAAAGCCTCTCAGATTCAGTGACTGAGTGTGTGCAGTGAAGTAACCTTGCCAGTGACCTCAGCCTCTCTCTGGAGCTTTTTCTGAGTGAATGACAACATCGTATTTTGTGTTAGAGCGTGTGTGATGAGTGACTGTCAGTTTGGGGAAGCAGGGAACTTGTCCCTCCATAAAGTGCGATGACAGCACAATTATGAGAGGACAGAAGTGAAGGGTGTGTGGGTTTACAGAGAGGTACAGCTGTGTGTCTCTTACTTGAGTGTCTCAGCCAAGTAGAAGCTCTGTTGCACGTCGTCGTGGTTGGGAGTCGAAGCGTACACATCTCTGATGCCGCTGTAGCCTCCTTCTACTTTACAGTGCTGCTCCAGAGCCTAAAGGCGGGAGGAAGAGAAACAGGGAAGATCTCAGTGACTGAAACATCAATCAAGACATTTGTGTACTTGTAGATTTCATTTCAATTAATTGACCCTCTGTTGGCTCCTGATTGGTGTTGTTTGTTGTTTTTCTTTAACCTTGCTGAGATAAAATCTTTCAAGCAGTAAGAAACAGAAATTAGAACATTTTTGTCCAAATTGCACATCTCTTACTCAACAAAATGCAACAAAAAGCAACCTTCGTTTTAATTAACAAGTGTTTACCTGAATAGCCTCCCAGCCCCATTCCCTGTATTTGGGGTCGTGGGTGAACCTCCACATGTACATGTAGGTCTCTATGACCTCAGGACGGAGGATAAAGTATTTCTCGTTCTGGCGGGTGGCAATGGCCTCAACACCGCCATCGAAACGGAACGCCTCCGGACCCAGCTTCAAAGCTAGAGGGGAGAAAGTAAAAAGGTAAATTGTAGAGAAGTAGATTTAATGAAATATAACGCAGTTTATGGAAACACAATTTTGGAACATAGGAAAATGATCTTAAGGTGTATTGAATGGTGACTGATTACATATAGTTATCCATGTGTCGACATTTTGTAATGTTTAAGGGATTAGCTTGTCCAAAACTACAATTTCAATCATTATCTCCTCACCCCCATGTCGGTGGAAAGTTGGGATAAGTTTTGTAGTCCACAAAACATTTCACAGAAAAAAAGCGTTGCAGTATTCTCCTAAACAACCAAAGTATATGGGGTCTCTTAAAATGCAAAACCCCCAAAAAAACAGAAAATCCCTTCATACTGGCGTTAAAGTCTCTGGAAGCTCAGAGATCCCAAACTGATTTGAAAAAACGCTGTTTACACTCATTTAAGGCTGAAATCCTCAATGTAGCTGCTTAGCTAAAAGTGTTAGCGTGCACTCCATCTGATCTGAAGAGGGTACATTAGCTTGACTGCACATCTTTTCAAATCAATTTAGGCAAAACCTCACCTTTCTCTTGATCATCATGAGGGTGAGTAGATAATGACTCAATTTTCTTTTTTTTTTGTGAACTTATCCTTTAAATGATGTATATGGGAGCACAGTAGAACAGACGTCAAGCCAATGTCCACACAAATAACTAATATGCTATTCAACCAGCTGTAATGTTCCTGCAGTGCTGCCTTTATAAGTATTAATGTGACTTGAGGATGGATTAAAATGAAGGAGATAAATAGAATAATTTGATTGAGGATTAAAATAAAAAAACTGATTAAAATAATACTCTTTTAGATAAGACCACTTTTCCATGAATAAATGCTAATTTGAGTTTGCACCTTAAAAAGGATGACAACTGCACTGACAGCATTAACAAAATCGTGCTTTAGGAGAAGATGCTGCTGTCACTTGAAAAAGTATAACTTGATTACTTCTTTTCCTTTTTAAAATAAGCAATATAACAAAGATCAGTGTATTAAAATAAATCTTCTAAATAAGAATAAACATTTCTAAATAGGTCTGACAGATATTAAAAGCTTTTTCTGACTAAGATTGTAGTCACAGTCAACTGAAGAGAATACAATCAAACATGAATCATTTAGCATTTATATTCTATATGTGGATAAATCTACCTGTTCTGGCGTAAGACTCATGACAGGTCCGGGCGATCTCAGCGGCTTGCTCCATCTGGTGGCCCGTCTTGTCGCTGGGCGCTCCATCAGCACCCAGAGCGATCATGCCTCCTGCGAAACAGGTCAGGTGACCCATCTTATGCTCCAGAAGACCCCCCTTCCACTCGGCTATGTAGGTCAGCCCACTGCTCGACTTCCTCATCAGGTTGGTTTCTATCGCCTGAAGGTAAAAAAAAAAAAGAAAGAAGAATAAAGCGTTGACAGGTTTGATCATCACACCTAAATACTTCAAGTGATCATGAGAAAAAGAAAACTGTCTCTGGTCTCATTATCTGTAATTTTTCTCCTTGGTTGCATCTGTATTTTCGTTTTTCATTTCTACTGCACAATATACTAAAAGTTGTCTCACTGTTTTTTGTTTTTAGAAATCATGTAAAAGAACTGTATCTGCACCCATTTTCCCATTTTGAAGACAGCTGGTGAAAGCACACACCTATCACCTCTGTATGGATTTATTATTTTTTGTGTTTATCAAGACATAGGTGAGAGTGGACTATGTCACTTTCCCTGTTGCCAGAACGACCATCCCCCCTTTTGGGTGAAAGGAAGCAGTGTAAATATGTCGATACCAAATTGAAAAAGTAGACAAACAAGTAGAACCATGTCCAAAACCTGCTGTGTTGGATTTTAAACATCAAAAATAAAAAAATCAACCACAGTTTATGATTGACTTTACATCCGTGAAGAATGCAGAACAGTAAAAGAGATCAGGTTGGTGTGGGCCAGTCAATATGTTATGGTCTGTCGCTTCATCACAGGATAGTTAATGATGTTACTGATAAATGATGTGTGCCTGTTTTTTTTGCTTATAGATGGAAGAGAATCAGAAGAGTCTTTGTGTTTGTGTAACTTGAAAAAAATATGGTACATTCTCATAAGGCATTTTTATTATCATTATTATTATCTGACCTCTGTTTATATAATCTATCTTTAAATCACTTTATTTCTCAAAGACAGTCCATACTAAGCAACATTACTGTAAATATACCAGAGGTATTTAAGGGGCTAGTTTTCATCCAAAGTCCCACGACCAGCTGGAAGTTGGCAACTTAAAGCCTGCAAACAATTAAACACTTGAATTCCTGGTGTACAGCATGAGTGTTCGTGAGTAAAATGTTGATTGTTTGTTTCATCCATTTGTGATATTCATAAACAAACCAATTCTCTAACTTTGGAGCCAAAACTCTGTGAAGCTTCATATCTCGGTCACCATGTTGCAACGATTTTCTGTTGCTATTGTAAATTGTTATTATAACTCCCGACATTCTACGTTTTTGGTTTGTTTAATCTTTTTTTTATTTTATTTTCTAAATGTATTAGCTTCACTAGTTGTCAAAGTGAAAACTACCAAATATACTGTTAAAAAAAATCCATAAAGACAAGACTGCTTCCTTCAGCACACCATCTTCATAAACAATAGTTGCTTAAAATTTTGTAGAAGATCTCACGGACACAGCTCATGATCACTTATTAACCATGTACAAATTGCTGGAAAGAAAAGATACATTTTGATGGATTGGTAGCAATCTAAGGGAGAAGAAAAGCCCAGATTGTGTTATAAGACAGTTAACATTTAATTTTTCCTGCTGTGACTCAGATATTCACCCTGTTGCCGCTGTCCTTCCCTCCTCTGGGGCTTCTTCTTGGCAAATAAATCAAGAACGGCTCTAATCCTTGAAGATTGGGAGGGATTATGTGTGTATTATATTAAGTATCCCAGCATGGTTAATTCTGTATTTTAGTCACAGCATAATATATTTGCTCTCACTGTGTCACAGGAAAACAATCGCAGAATGAGCTCTCTACAGCTGAGACCCGTCGCTTGTCAGCACAACTTAAATTGACAATTTGTTTAAACAGAGAATAGCTGTCTGTACGTTCACTTCGATTCATCTGCTCCCTGTCTTTGTCTCCTTATACAAAAGTGTGCTTAGCTCCATCTGTGCCATCATCTCCCCTTATGCTCAAACTCACTATCTGGCTCCTGAGGATTAAAGAGGAAACTTTGAATATTTAAAAAATGTCAGCGTGACAGTGGTGGAAGTAAAAGAGAACATTTAATCACTAAATTGCCACTTGAAGCGAAATAAAAATCTGCATTAGCAACACAAAATGTAATTTCTCATCTCAGTTGCCTCAGATAAAATTATGGTAATAACATCATCATTTTAATCATTCTTTTTATCATCTCATGAGCAAAATTCAGATACTTCAATGTTATTTTTGCGACTGGATTCCTGTAATACCCCCCCTCTATTATTGAAATAGATTTTTTTGTTTTGTAGACAATATTGTTATTAGAGACACAGTGAAGAAGCTTGAGTGGGGGAAAAAGAAAACTTTCTTACAAACTAGGTGTAGATTGGGTCAGTTGCAATCTTAAAATGTCAGAATCTGACTAGTTCGGAAACCCAAAGTGTCAGTATTTGAAGAGTTCGGAATGAGACTTAAAAATCTACTTTTTTACGTTTAAGTGGACCTTTAGCAAAATAACCTTTTAAAAATAGTTACGTGCCATGAATTGTATAGTGACATCCATACTTTAGAGCAGAAGATACTGTCACTTATGAAAATAAAAAAATAACTTAAGAGATAACTTTTTCCGACAGTGACATGTAAACTTGTATCTAAAATTTTAGCTGATCATCATTTCAACTGCCTCAGTCATAGCAGCTTAAACACATATTTAGCAAGTAATTAACAATTTCCCAGAGCCAAAATTGATTCTTTTGTTCAACCAACAGTCAAAAACTCAAATAGTCTTCATTTACTGTCATAAATGACAAAAGCAAAGGAGCAAATCCTCACATTTATGAAGCTAATACCAACAAATCTTTGACACTTTTGCTTGACAAATGACCGAAAATGATTAATCGGTTACCTCTATTAACACAAATAGGTACATACATAATGTCTGGGGCTGCCACTAACGATTATTTTCTCAATAAATTGAATGGACTATAAATTGTTAGGAAAAAACAAGAAGATATTCTGTTTGTTTTCACATAGAACAAAAAGAAAAGCAGCAAATCCTCAACAATTAGAGGAAGGAAACAAAGAACATCTGGCATTTTTGCTTGAAAATTAACTCAAACAATTTAGCGATTATCCATCTGAATTGAGTCAAAGTCACCTCAAC
>OMLP01012905.1:0-13894 GCA_900302685.1 Spondyliosoma cantharus
CACACAGCAGTGACAAAGAGAGGAAGTCTGATAATCAGCTTGGGAAATGACTGTGTGAATTATTTGTTGTTCTCACAGACCAGGCCGCTCTTCGACAGAAATGAATGGTGATGCCAGCAAACAGCGTTACGTGTCAACCTTCAGGATGCACATCAAGTCGCCCCCTGCATCTCCTGCACCAGAGAACGGGCCGGGAACTGTTGACACTACATGTGCTGACACAGGTAAGGGTTGCATGAGAGAGAGGCAGAGAAGAGATTAATAATTTAAAGGGTGTGTGTTTGAGTTGGAGAGAGCTCCAGTGGTAGCATTAGCCATGTTTTCTAAATGTCAGTATTTTAGAGGCAAGTCAGGACACGGTGATGTTTGGTGGACTGCAAAAACAGACCTACAACAAATCTGTTTTTTTGGTGTAAAAAAACTTAGGTCAGTCACTCCAAGTTTGTTGCTTTAAAAGCTAATATCCGGTGTCATCTTTGTCCAAGTATGTGATTGTTTATTGTGTTGGGGAGCTTTCACTTCCATGTCAACACATAATTTCTCAGGTTTCGCCAAGCTTGAAAGCATACTTCCTTTCTCATGTTTCTCAGTTTGTACTGATGTAAACTTGTGACTTTTCCTGTGAAAAGCTTCATTTAAAAAAAAAAATCCTAAAAAACAGTTCAATTAGGTGGTTGAGTGAAATTATTTTACTGTTGTCATTGGGGAGACAGTATTAAACACCTCTTTCTGTCTTTTACATAGAAATATAAAACAGAGCATATGTCAACTTGACCTCATGTGCAGTTTTGAGAGCAGCTTGTGGGCCGTCACTTCAGACGATTTATGACCGACATCAATGACCTGAGATAATAAAAGCTTCAGGTTCTCGGCAACCTTGTTAAAACGAAAGGTCAGAGAGTCGTGATGTGAGCAATGCGTGAAAATCCTCCTCTCAGAGTGTCTGTGTGCAGAGGTGCAGCTCAGAGTAGTTGGCTTGATTGGACAGCAGTCAGTGCCTGTCCTCACAACATCAGTCTTTACAGTAATCCAGCACTGTAAACTCCGGCTAAAGGTTGATGGTAAAAGACCTGCTTTGTTAAACCATAACTAGAATATAGCTTAACATGGTATGAAAACACAAAATCAGCTTTGGTCAACTGTTACGCAATGTAGTTAAAGTGCTGTCCTACACCTGACAGGCCTCTGTAATAGAAATACCTTTAAATTGTACTGATGATACCAGTCGGTGTCAGCCTGTGCAGCAGATGTGCTTTTGATTTATAAAGCTTTGCTGTATCGGGGAGAGTTCAGTTCCTGGGAATACCCGCCCCCGCGTTGCAAGAATCCAGCTCTGGTTTCATTTAAATTGTTGGATTGACTGTTATACTTCCAGTGAAGTGTGACTGATGAGTTATTTTGTTTAATTGTACTCATGTTATTCTAAGTGTTTCGTAACAATAGCCAAACCCAGAGACATCTGTAATTCTGTTCAGGGTGACAGTGTGTTTAATTTGGTTGTCTTCCGGGAGAGAGTCAGAAAGTGAGGAGGGGAGTCAGTGAGCATGATCAAAGATAACATGGATAAAATCTTAATACATCACCTCGTCTATTAACACTTCTGCTTGAATCACATGAGATGGATTTTCATTGGCAGTTTTGGTGTTTTGTTTTCATCAAGAGATCCCTACTGGCAGAAATAACATACTGTGTGTTTAACACTAAATATGTATTTTAAGATAGCGCTCTGATGTGTTGTGAAGATAAAAAAAAAAAGGAAGGAAGGAAGAACAAGAAAAGAGAAGAGAAAAGATGTGGTGTGAACTGTTTTGGTAAATGAGAGGCTGGAACACACTTATAGCACCTATAGCAGGCCTTATTTCAAGGAGGAGGTACTTTACTTCACGCAAGACAACGCCTCAGATTATCAGGGTGAAAATACATTAGCTTGATGTGTGAATGAATGCAAAACACATAATATATATAGGTATGTAATGAGGACTGAAATGAAAGGGTAATAGGCCAAAATAAGAAAACAAAAAATGTGCAGTGATGCAGTCGCATGTGTTGCTCTTGTTTCCTGTATCTGACTCCTCACCTCTTTCCTCCCCTCTCCTCCATATCCAGGCTCTCTTAACCTCTCCTCATGTAATCGTCTGGATCCACCCGTCTTCATAGAGCCTCTGGAGGACTGCTGCGTGGACGAAGGAGGTGACATCAAACTGCGCGGGGTTATCACGGGAAGTCAGCCAATCAAAGTGTCGTGGTTGCACAATGGTGAGCAGGGACACAGTGCACTGTTACGTCTCCATGTTTGCTTGGGGTCCAGTGTTGATTGACAGCACACTGAGGCCCTGATATGGTCACTTAAAACAAACCTTGCATAACATGGTTGGTCTCATGGTTGATTTAAAAATCTATTTTTGGTATGAATGTTTGTATGACTTAATCTCTTGAATCCTTTAATTTAGCATTTAAAAAGAAAAATTCAGCACTTTTTGACATTTTACATGTACAGTTTTCGGTTCGAGCTTGTAAGCAAAATGTCTTTTGTCTAATCTTCCCTCAACTGAGCCTGACATATTTGGCACTTTTGGAGACTTTGGGATGTTTATCATATTTCAGAACTAAGTCTGGCTTTAAACAATGCCTGGCTGTGCACCAAGCATTTGTAATGACAGATCCACAACAGGGTTCAAGAGGTCGACAGCATGTTTTCTTCTGTGTCCGGCGTCATTGTCAGGCCCTTCCTTTCTCACGTGCTTTCTCTGTATTGTTCTTTGTTGCACATCGCATTCAATGGAGAGAGTGTTTTCTAGCTTGTTTGTTTGCTCCTATGGGCAGGTGAAGTGGCCCGTTTCGGGAAACCTTCCTTCAATGGCAGGGAGGTGAGTTTTGTGGTGACAGAGTCCTTGCCAGAAGATGCCGGAGCTTACACCTGCCTGGCAGAAAACGGCGCGGGGAAGACATCCTGCTGCGCCGCTGTGTTCGTCAGAGGTGAGACTGGGTGATGCTTTCTAATAAGGTTCTTGTGATAAACGTTGCGCTTATCAATAATATCAAGCATAAAAATAACGCTCATTAACATTATTATGTTCTAATATGACTGTGTAAATGCTGATTAGATAATTATAGATGTGTTTTTTTTGTTAAATTAGGAGACATTTACAATCATTTTTACAGTTTAAAGACTCTTGTTGTCTTCCAACTTAGCCTTTTAATTATTATATCATGTTAATCTTAACCTTTACTGAACTCAAACTCACTAAATGTGTTTGTAATGCTATTACAAATATAAGCATCTTGTGAGGACTAATGAGGGACAGTTAACTAACACTTACTACAAGGGTCATAATATAAAGCATTACCCGAGATGTTTTCATAATGGACCATAGGTCTTCTTTTAATTAGTCTACAACATATTTTGCTGCTAATAAAACTCCATTCCTTGGTGCAGGGTTCTTCTCAATGGACTATTTATTCTGTTATTTGCTCTGTTCAAATTGGCCAGTTTCATTTCTGATGTTCTGTGGGTTTTTTTCTCTCTCCCTTTCCTCTTTCTGAAAACCAATCCAGACTTTGAAACTATCTACAGTCTGCAGAACCGTGTCGCAAGTATGCCCACTTCTGCATCCAAGAGCCTTACAGAGAATGGAAGGTCACCACAGCCTCCCAAAGATGAGCTACAGCGGTTCAGAGGATCGACTTGTACTTCCCCTACAGGCTCAGACAAGCTTAGCCCTGTCTCATCGCCAAGAGGTGAAATTTTTTAAAAATTTTGCACATGAATACAAATAATTTGATCGATTGATTGCCCAACATATACAGCGCACCTTCCCTTTTTCACAGAACATATCTTGGCTTCTTTACCATTGTTATAACCTCTTCCGGATGTCCATGTTATATTTTTAAATGAGCAGGAAACACATCACTTCCTATCCTTGTGTGATTGGTTGTCGGGCAACATGCATAGCAGTCAGGAATCATGCTTCACTTCCACAACAATGTGGCTTTTTGATACACCCACTTAAGGTTCTCAGTCCCAAGTGAACACCATGTAGGGGAGTGGACAGTGCACAGTTCAGTCTGTGAACTGATAGCCATAGATCAGAAGAGCAGAGCCACACCTCTGCCCTCGCCTACTAAAACCTACCTGCGCTTTATCTGTCTCTGCAGAAGTCATCCCAAAGAAGAGAGCCAACTCAGGGACAGGTGAGAAACACATAAAGATCTTTTTTCCCCCTCCTTTCTTGCTGTTTCTGCCAAATGAACAGGCAGTGCACCTGTCTGTCCATCATTTATTTATTTTCTGATGGTTCGCTGGTGTATCATCTGATTTGCTCCTGTTATTTTAACCAAGTCTGTTTTTTGTGTGTGACCTTCTTTTGATGCCGCTGCGGTTTGCCCCGGAGCTAGCCTTTCTTTTTTAACCTTTGTTCTTGCCATAATGTTGTCGGGCTCTATGCTATTGTGCTCCCATTTACCTGAGGCTGCAACCAGAGAAAATTGAAAAGCTCAGGTCTGAACGTCTGTTATGACATTGCGCAGGATAAGCGGTATTGCTTTTTATGGTTGTGTTGTTTATGGTTTTATGAATTTGATATAAGTGGCGGCTGAGAGGGAGAGGCAATAAAGTAGCTTCAGACTCCCTGTTAGGGAAAGCCATTTAAACATAATTTTAACAGATTGTCAATAGTCAAATTCACCATCCTGATACCACAGTATTTGAATATCGACAGTGAGAGCGATGATATTAACTCTGGCTCATATATGGAGTTGTCTAGTCAAATGTAAATACATGGTAGCACTGTGTACCCATAGGATAACGTGCAGATAAAGGTGAGTTGTGTTTGCTTCCTTTAAAGATATGTGTCTAAGTAAATAGTGTGAAACATATTGTGCAACAGGGATGCAGTTGTCTTTAAGAACAGGTTGGCCTAATATCAACACTTGATTACACAAGGAGTGGTTGTGCTTGTGTGGGGTAGGTCATCTGTGTTTTGCATATTGTTTCCACTTGAGACACTGCAGTATGCTATAATAATATGGGTCTCGTGGGGGGGGGAGTAATACTGTACAACACTAACCACAGATCACCTAATCTCATCCCCCTACCAGACATGCTCTTTCTCCTTCTGTCTTTATCTCTCACGCCATACTGGATAGTTTCCTTCCAGCGAGGCCTCCGGATCAACAATGAGCAGGCAGGTTCTTAGTCAAAGCTCTCACTTTGTTTTGTCTTTGCAGGTCCGACGTTACACTTTGAAAAACCACCACGGCACATCAAGGTGGAGGTGGGACAAACTGCACGGGTGACTTGTTCTTTCGCTGGCAGTCCTCCTGTGGTGTCTTGTTGGATCAGAAACAAAGAACAGGTGTTGTAATTTTAAGGCTGGTTGACAAAATATCCACTTCAGTCATTGTTTGTGTCCACCTTGTCTTAGTAGTTATCCAGCCCAGTCATCAGATTAAATATTTGCAATATATGTATCTGCAAATCACATATATGGTGGAACTTTATGTTGTAAAAATGCTGTGCTGATTTGGTTTAGGCACAAAAAAAATGCCAGGACATCTCATTTAAAGTATCCAGTGGTTTCACATTTTCAAATATCAAAACACTGTTGTTGTTTCTGGGCTGTCCTCCTCAAAGGTGTCGCCGTGTAGTTTGATGATAACAGAATTCTGCGGAGGCAAGGCTGCGTGGAATGATAGAGCAATCTTTATTGAAACAGATCTCAAGCCTTGTGTCTGACCAGGTCGGCCTCTACCTGGTATTCTCAAATCTGACAAAGTTCGAGCCAATACTTTGTCCTCTGCTCTATCAGAAATCCTTCTGCCTTAGGAATCTACAAAAAACACCCCACTTTTTCCTCCTGCGCGGGCCTTTTTGGAGTGCTTCCGCTTGTACCTCCCTTCTTTCCTAATTGGTCAGTTCATTCATCTATCCAATAGGCTAAGAGAGGAGTTGACCTGTCCTCCTGCTCATCTCCCCTAAGTCACTACCTAGCCTGTTGTTAATTATTAAGTTTTGTCCCCCAGGCTGCCCAAATGGTCACTCTGTCCTTCTCCGAGAACCTAAACATTTGGCAATTCTCACTATCTGGCATCATGATAACCTCTACCCTTTACCTTTAACCCCAACATAGCTGAATGAACACTCTTTGGCTCTGGGACCTGAAACCCTACCACCAACCACATTCCTTAACTCACACCAGGAAAAACCCGTTAGTCACAGTTAAACTAACTTAAGATTCTAAATAAGAATTTGCTGCAGTCCAGATACCTCACCATCTCAAACAGCGATCAGTCAAGCCGTCGCACAAAAGAAAAAAATCCTGCCAGCCGTCTCGTCTAGCTGTCTCGCCACTAAACCTCCCCTCTTCCTCCTGGAGGTCAGCTCAAATACAAGTAATCTGAACATTACGTGAAGGGTTTTAGAGATGTTGATGTGATATGTATGAAATGCACATATCCATGGTTTGCAGAAAAATACAATGGCAACATTATATTCTGGCAACTAACAAGCTCTTTTTTTACATGCTGTGTATATGCAGATAGTGGATGGTCCGGAGCTTTGGGCAGAAAACACAGATGTCAGCAGCACACTGGTTATAGCAGAAGCTAAGCCACAGCATACAGGTCGCTACACTGTTGTAGTGAGGGATCGAAAGAACTCTGCACAGCACACGCTCACCCTTTCTGTCATAGGTAAGAAAACACACACTCTGCAGCATCAGGACCACGTGAAGTACGTTTGCAGTTACTTGAGTGCTTTATTCCATCCTCGTCCCACCAGAGAGGCCCCAGCCTCCTGCCTCCTGTCCTGTGATCGCCCCCATCTCTGCCACCAGCCTTGTGCTGTCCTGGTCGGGCCCCTGCTACGACGGAGGCAGTGCCGTCCTGGGTTATGTGGTCGAGGTAAAGAACCAAGGACGTGTTGAGTCTGGAGACTGGAGCGAGCTCACTGCCCAGTGTAAGAGCACCTCTTACAAAGTGAGCTCGGGGCTGCTGCCTCAACAGGAATATTGTTTCAGAGTGAGAGCCTACAACGAGGTGGGAGCAAGTGAGCCAGGACCAGTGTCACCAGTGTTTAGGATGGAGCAGAAAGGTGAGTGATATGAGCACCACGTTGGAAAAAAAAGAGGCAAATATATTGAGTCCTAATTAAAACAATCGTTCCTTTTTGTGTAGATTTAAACAAACCGCAGGAAGAGGAGGCCCCACAAGCCTTTACCAGTGTCACTATTGATTCTTCCCACAAAGTCACAGATCACTTCCATATGCAGGAGAAACTGGGAATGTGAGTATCCATCAGAAACAAAGCTTTTGTTCCAAGCATGCAAGATCACCACCATCATCAGAAAGAAGATAAAATCACATGCATGTAGAGACACAGTTCTACTCTAGTAACCAACAGATGAAAGATTGTGTGCTGGGTTGTCTCTTTTTGTGATGGACACATTACCAGATTTTCCAATAAGATATGATAAGAAAAACACAATAACAAGAAGTGGGACAACTCTTACTGTCCATATATACACTGCAGTGGTAGCCAAGTAAAACCTAATAAGATGGACATAAATGCAAGTTGCTGCAGTTCTGGCTCAGATAATTGGGATAAACCTAGGTTAGAGTTGTTTGAGATTGACACGACATTTCTCTCTTAAGGCCCAGAGATTATAATGACTCTCTTCATTAGGGGAAAGTTCGGCCTGGTGTTCAAGTTAACCCACAAAGAAACAGGACGTGTGTGCGCTGGGAAGTTCTACAAAGGCCGACGTGCCAAGGAGAGGGAGGCTGCCCGTAAAGAGATAGAGCTGATGAACTACCTCCACCACCCCAAACTGGTTCAGTGCCTGGCAGCTTACGATCACAAGCCGGAGATGGTCATGGTCATGGAGTTGTGAGTATCATCTTGACGAGGCCAAACTGGTTGAATAAGGTATATACGAAGAAATACTCTAACTGTCGCCGTGGTTTGTCTGCCTGTAGTATCGCAGGCGGGGAACTGTTTGAACGCATTGTTGACGACAACTTTGAGCACACAGAACCAGCCAGTGTGCGCTACATGCAGCAGATCTTGGAGGGGATCGCCTACATGCATCAGCAGAACATCATACATCTGGACCTCAAACCTGAAAACATTGTGTGTGTTGACACCACCGGCACCTCTGTCAAGATCATTGATTTCGGATTGGCCGGCAGGCTTGGTACGTGAAATGAAGCTCTTGACAATTTCCTTGTCATTCCTATGAAATGTTTCAAAAACCAAACCTGAGTGTTGTGTTTAACAGATGCCAACACACCTCTGAAGGTGATGCATGGGACTCCAGAGTTTGTGGCACCTGAAGTGATCAACTATGAGCCTGTGTGTTTGGCCACTGACATGTGGAGCATTGGTGTCATCTGTTACATACTGTGAGTACGGCACTTTCTACATTCATAGTTTGACATTTTTGGAAACAGACTGTCTCACTGTCTTTTTGAAGGGTTAGATAAAAATAGCACTTTTTGTCTGCGCATGAAACCTGAAGCTGGAGCCAGTTAGCTTAGCTTAGTTCAAAGACTGGAAAAAGGCAGGAAAAAAGCTAGCCTGGCTCTGTCCAAAGCTAACAAAATCAAACTGTCAGCACCTCTAAAGCTCTTCCTTAGGTCTCAGCTGGATGCCTGGCACTCAAGGAAGTTACTGCTTCCCAGCTAAGACCGCTACACGACCCCCCATTAAACCTTAGCATACCATTACACTACAGTTCTGAACGAACTAGATGACGTGTTTATTAGTGACGTTTGTTAATTAGTGAGCTTTAGAGGTGTAGGTAGGTGGAGATTGAGCCTGTTTACCATCTTATTGCTGAGCCAACCTAACCAGCTGCTGATGGTATATTAATGTACATATGTGAGGGTGGTATCAAACTTCTCTTTGTAATAAAGAGTGTTTCCCAAAACTATAACCATTCCTTTAAACAATGCCCCGTGTCCAGCACATCCACTGTATTTTTTCCATTGGCGACCAGTGAGAGGGGATTTTCCGATACAGTTACTGAGAACTTGTACATCAAACTGAACTATTCCACTTTCCCTCTTGGTCCAAAGGCTCCTAATCAACTGCACCTCCTGATATCCACTTTAAGAAACTTAACAGAATATAACAGACAGATGAACTGTTTTAATGGTGATGGAGCCACTTCCTACAGTTTGAGTGTTTTGCTGGCTTCCATCCCCACCTACTGGATGTAGGTTGAAACTGTCGATATAATGACACTGCTGTCTGTCTTTCTCTTCAGGCTGAGTGGTGAGTCTCCATTCCAGGGTAACAGTGACACAGAGACCCTGGCTTTGGTTACAGCAGCACAGTGGGAGTTTGATGAGGAGAGCTTTGATGAGATTACAGAGGAGGCCAAAAATTTCATCAGCTCCTTGCTCAGCAAGGACACCAGGTGATTTTCATAAACATACAGCTCCTAATTCTGTCTCCATTTAACCACCTATAACACCATGGCGCCTGTTTTTCCAGGCGGAGGATGTCCTGTGAAGAGGCACTTGCCCATCCTTGGATGGCAGCATTTGACTCCGGAGATCTCACCAACACCAAGAATCTTTCCAAGGAGAAGATGAAAAGGTTTCTAGCCAGGCAGAAGTGGAAGGTGACACCTCAGCACAGTACATTTTCTTTGAGTTTGAGGTGCTGTTTTTGTTTTCTGATAAAGACTCTGAATGTTTGGGTTACATAGAAAGCAGGTAAGGCCTTGTTGGCCTTGAAGAGGATGGCGCTGCTGTCTAAAAGTGACAGCACCACGTCTCCTACCAGCCCTGGTGAGGGTATGACACTCACATGCTTTTATTATCTTATCAGGGTTCAGATTAGTTTCCTGGTTTAAACTTGCTGCCATGGGGTTTCCCTCCTCTTTCATCCACTTCCTCCTTCCTCACCCTCTTTGTGCCAGACTCACCCCTGAGCCCGGAGGCGGAGCATGCCCTGCAGTCTCTGGAGCGCAAGATGCAGGGGCCGCCCCAGTTCTCCCAGAGCCTGGAGGACCAGACTGTAACTCAGGGATCCAGTGCCCGTCTGTCATGTCACCTCACAGGTACACACAGCTTCTTACCTTGAGGCCTTCAATCAAAAGCTCAAGCTGTACTTCTGTTGCAGAGCAGCGACTTAAGACAGACTAAAGTCCCATATGAGGACGTCAGACTTGACTCGCTTGATTCCTTTGGCCTAAAACCTGAAAGCAGGACTGTTGGTTTGAAATATAAATATGTTCATTAAAGTTATTTTAATGGGCTACATTGAGACCTCAAAGAATCTTAACCTGCAACTTGACTAGAACTTTTCCCTCAAGGCTTAACATTCCTCCGTCCTCACCTCTCCATCTGTCTCGGCAGGATATCCTGACCCTGAGGTGGTGTGGCTGTGTGGGGAAGAGCCTGTGGAGGAGTCGCCCTCAGTGCAGATAGAGTACGAGGAAGATGGCCGTTGTACCCTGGTCATAGCCAAAGCTGGCACAGGTGACACCAACATTTACACCTGTAAAGCCACCAATGACCATGGGGAGACTTCCTGCTCAGCCAAACTCACTGTTCAAAAGTAGACTCCTGATATCCATGTGTGCAAATATAAAATGTATAAACATAATGATCTTGAGTGCCTTAAAAAGATGTATTGTACATTCTTATTTTAATACAAAAGGGACTGAACTGTACATTATGTGCTGTGGCTGGAAATATAGTTTAACAAATGTATTATTGTATAAAATATATAAACAGATGAATGTTACAGAGCTTCAAACATAGATAAAGGTTGATATTTCTTCTTGGGTCATTCATTGTCTTCAACAACATTAAATCATGGATCTATTTCTTACTTTGGCTCATGTGTTAATAAAGTAAAGATCCCATCAGTATCAGTAGCTTTATAAAAAGCAAACAGGCCTGAAATTTGATACTCTTCAAGCTTTTGTTGTGTAGAATTCTGAAGAAAATGAACAGGAAACCTAAATAATTCACCTGAGAATGATGCGAGCAACAGATATTGTTCTAACTCTAACTTGTTAAACATCACTTTCAATAAGCCAATTAAGTGTGTGTAACAGAAAAAAAAGAAAATTGAGTTAAGTGTCAAAATCTAAACGCAGCGCTGTGCTGTTACAGCTTTGAGTTTTGTATCTGATAAAGACTTGACGATAACTTGAGTTATTTAGTCCACATACAGTAACGTTACATCCACAACGGCTTACTGCATAAGAGCACAAAAGCACATGGAAATGCCTTGTTTAACGTTGTAAAACTTGTGTTCTGACAAAACACAACAATCGCTCACTTTTACCATGATGTTATGAAGCATTCACTTGCTTGAATTTCATTCAACATTTAATTCCAAAAGATGCTACATGGAAACTACTTAAGCAGCTTTAGCCAAGTGGGAAAGCATAGGCTGCCAACAGAAATCCGGCTGTCAAACACGCCGTATCTTATGGATGATTGCCATTTAAAATATGATGATAACATTTCAAAAAGTCGGCCTAAAAGCAGCACATTGCCAGTAATACCAGTGCAGTTTTCAATGCAAAACCCCTGTAACCCCTGTAAGCTGTCCATGTCACAAAAAGTGTTATGCTCACAAAGACAACGCCATAGGTTCACATCAGGACAGCTGGAACAACCATCCACAATTTACATCATCTGCAGTCTTGATTACGGTTTTTCTTTTCTTATTACAGGTGTTTCATTTAGGCTAATTACCCTAGAGAGCTGTCAAGCCTGGCCAAAGATGGCCCAGAGGACCCAGTGACCTTCTACACAGCCAAATCATTGTTCAAGGGTAGTCTGTGTATGCATGCAAAATGATAATGGAAACACACAAAACCTCACCAGCTCCATGCTTTTGTTCTCTTACATTTTATTTTCTATTGTGTATACAATTCGTATGTGCGATTGGACAGTCAGTGCAAATAACCAAACTGTTAGTACATGTGTAGAAAACTATGAATTCAAAACATCATATTGATGAAAGTCTCAAACAAATTCCATTTACATTTCCTAATTTGCTAATAAGTGAGGTATTCCCAGCCCTGAAGTCTCATTGTTTGATTTATGTAGTGAAGAGCAGAAAACCACTGAAGGTGTTGTAGTTCATGCCATCATCATACAGTACCCTGTTTGCCGGGAGCTCCACATACACATTGTCTCCCACCTCAAGCGCGATGACCACAGCGTTACTGCCCATGTCGTTTATGTCAGACCCTGAGGTGTCCCAGACAGATGTCAGCCGCACGCCATTTTTCATGAGGCTCGCAACAGAGTTGGCAACAGGATCGAGGTTGTTGAACATGGAGAATCGAAAGAAGTACATTCCTTTGACCACTGCCGTGAAAATGCCTGTCAGAATAAAGAGAATGGTTACAGTTCACACGTTCTCTTCTATCTTTCCCCCTCGATCCCTTTCTAACTTGAGCAAACACTACCTGTTGAAGGATTGTAGCTATTGCCAGTGTTGGAGAAGACCCTCTTATACTTCAGTGGGGTAGCAGTGGAGAACGGTCCAATATTTCCACTGCCAGAATCCCGGAGAGCTGCAGAAAAGGCCACCTGAGGTGTGCCTGAGAAGCAGAAACTACCATGAACACATCAGAGTTAAGAATGAATACTAGAATTATAAGCATTTGCTCTATGTTACCTCCAATCAGGCTCCGCAGCTCCAGGACATCGCTTTCAGCCTTTTGCAACTTAGTCTCAAGGTGTGTTACTTTTTCTGCCATGTTAGCGACATTCTTTCCCAACGCTCCCAGGCTTTGAGTCACGCAATTGAGGGAGCAGGTTTCAAAGCAGCCGGTTGATCCTGAGCACTGATCCACTTTGTCACTGTTTTCATTAACTTGTGCATTACATAGACTGCAGCTGAACGCCAGAAACAGGACTGCAGCCTTCTTCATCCTTGACGTTAATAAATCTCTGCTTCTGTAGAGTCGTCCTCTTCCGAGCCTCCTTCTTTTATACTTTATCTGACATTTCAGGAAACACCCATTTATCGACTTCTTAGTTGAGAAAGCTGGGAAAGCACACAAATGTTAAAACATGGAAATGGAATGTGTTTTACCAGCCTGAAGTACAACAAGTCCAAAGAGATCTAATCAGATTTAAGAGTTGATATTGATTAAGCAAACTAGGTCAGACAAGGCATTCTGCAATTTGTTAACCCTGGGTCATGAATGTCAGACTGCATTCTGGTTAACAGGGAGCTCAGTGATCTACAGCTACGTATAGTTAAGATACTGGTTTTGAGGTGAGATTTCTCCACATTGCTGCTGTGAAATGTAACCAAATTTGAACCTCCGATAGAGTAAGACATCGGGAAGAAGATGGAATGATAATGAAGAACTAACCTATGAAAGAATTAGTTTGATGAAAGGTCAAAGTCAGAATAACATATAGATCTTTTGACTTGGTTTTGACCATAAAGTTAAAATTCAAAGACATTCAAGTGCAATATTTCCAAATTTCATGCATGACAACTATTAACAACCAACAAAACATTTAATAAAATAAAGGCCCACCCCTATAAAGCCCCCTAAAAAAGAAAAGGATCTCAAATAGAAAAGAAATGTATAATTGACATGCAATCAATGTATTCTTCTCTATGAGAAATTGCCTTTTACAAAGAAGGTTGACTCCTTCGACACAGCACTTGGTACTGACAGTGTTATTGATGTAAAGATCATATGACACAATATAGAAGTTATTCAATAAATTAGACTCAATACATTAATTTGAAGCTGCCATGTTTTTGATTAATTTTTGTCTCATTGAGTATAATAACTTTGCAGACTGTCACGCTGAATTTGCATCAGCCATTTTGCTGCGTGAGTTTATGATCGCTGATTTTCGAATTGCTTGAGACAAGTTCCTGCATTTGAGA
>OMLP01012907.1:0-34204 GCA_900302685.1 Spondyliosoma cantharus
TTTATTCCAACTGCATAGATGAAGGCCCTGAAAACAGCTTGATCACAGCTTTTCGGCCAATCGATTCAGATTCAGACAACTTTATCAATTCCACCAGGGGCAATGTTTTTTAACAGCTTGCCCTGCGCACACAAAACTTACGCTAACACGAAGACACAAAAACAGATGAGCAATAAATAATAACAATCAAACAATTATATTAAATATGCCGAGGAGTTCAGTGGAGTAAAGGAATCTATGACACAGAGAAGACATTAATAAATAGTTTGATCATCAATTAATTCAATAAAAATAAACTGTAAAATCAATAAAAAATGTCGACAGAGAATTTAAGACAAATCGCAGAGAGAATAAAACATTTTGAATAACCATCAGTGAAGTTGCCAGATCGTACATGAAATCTACACACTACATACAATTACAACCCATCTGTCATTGCAACCTGACAACCAACAAGCTGACTGAAGGGGTGTGTGCACAGCTGTGCAGGCAGAATGTTCAAAACTTTCCACCTACAAAGTCTGAAGAAAAGACTCCTGGACTTAAACCTAAATGTTGGCAGGTATGCAATAGTTTGGAAGCTCCATGTTGCCTGTTGTATCTCACAGGAATGAACAGCATCGGTTTTCACAGGACAGCGTTTCATTCATTAAGACATGTTTCCCCTCAAACTACGTACACTGGCGGTCCAAAGAGAGACTTTCAGGATTCATAAGGCAGACGCGCGTACTTATGCCTTGGTTATGCGGACAGGATGTGGAGTCAAAAACAGCATGTAAACACATTTTTAATGGCTGTGGTCTACGTGAGTGCATCAGCGCTCAAAGACAAGTCTGTTATCTTAAATCACCTCCGTATGTTTTAGCTGCAGGCAGAGTCTCTTGAGTACAGTACACTCCTGCAACAAAAACCTCAGCCGTCTCCTCGGAGCTGAACACGTGGAGACAATAACCACGATGAACACATACAACCCTGTCTGAACAGGATCCTCAGTCACTGGAGCTTCCATATAAAGATTGGAATCATTAAAGCGCTGATGATGCACAACAAATTTCACTCCACATGCCATTGCACTAGAGTTTGTGTTGTAACTGCAGCAGATGTGTCGTGAATATATTAGGTTCCTGGAAAAAAATATAATTTCTTGAAAGTTTATATAACTTGATTTGATTTACACCATTTGACATCCAATGTATTTCTTCAGAGTTTCCAGCATTGCATAATAGATCTGTGGGTGGCATGCCTTCAGATAATGCATCAGTTTTTTCTATCTGATATTATCCCCAACTAGTGATTATAACTGCCTTTCAGTTGTAAGCCTCCACAAAACCGTCAAGTTGCCATTTATATCGATGTCTGTCCAGACTCGTATCATATATGACAGGAGACTTTGAAGGAATGTAGATAAAAAAGTTGTAAATGTAGGTCTATGTGAAATGTCACTATATTGAATAATTGTGAGACACATGCTGTCTTTACTCACTCAGAGACTATTTGATCACCAGTTGATTCTTGAGTCCAAGTGGATACTTTTCCTCAAGGTGTTCGTGAGGAAACGCATTCACAAGCATGGGTACATACATGTGTATGTCCAGATAAACAGACAACCCAAAAACATAATGCCAGCGTGGATGCACCAAAAGGGTCAACTTAATATACCAGTTTTGATATATCTATGTTATTATACTGTCATTTATATTTATTCATAATAACTGTAGAAAACACTTCTTTTTGCAAAGTTACACCTGTAGCCTGTGTCAATTCAAACACTTGGCCATCCCACATTGGACAGCAAGACATCGCTTTATATAAATTCTAATAAATATATTCATATATTTCCATATACTGAAAAACTAAAACTAAAAAGCCGAGGATATGGGCTCTCCCCCTCATGTAAGACACTTTCTCTTAGTAACTGTTTTAATCTTTCTAAAAAAAAGTATTGTAGTATTACTAAACTACGTGTTGATTGGTTCCCAGAAAACAGGATTGGAGGAAATCAAATTAAACTCATTGTCTATATCTTTGTGATGGAACATTGAACAAATTCTTGCTGTGGTAGTGGTCGTGGTAAAGTAAAATAAAAGATCTCAACTTGGCACATAAAGATTTTCGCTCTTCACAGTGCATCTACACAGAAGGCTTGGGCAAGCAGCCTGTGTCTACACAGAATGTTTTCAGGCCAGAGATGGGGACTCAAGTTTGCAAGTCGCATTTAGGTTGCACACTCACCTATGGACGGTTAGCAAAGATCAGCATCAACTAAGTGCTTCACTTATTTCACTGAAAAAGGTTAAGCTATCCAGCCAATAAGTAAATTACTGATAATTGATGCTCTATCATAATAAAAGTGACAGTAGTGTCTTTTTACGTTTCAGATTGGTTTTACTGTGACTTGAACTGATATTGCTGCACACGTTTAGTACAGTGTGCTACTTACATGTAAACCTAGAAATGGCCGCAAGCGAAAAATCTGAGAGAAAAGCCTGGTTTTGATGGGTTTCAGTCCTAAACACAAACATTTCTTTCAGAAATAAAATTCAGCTGCTGTTAAGCAACACAGACAATTGTATCCAGAAAGATCTTCTGTTCTATAAGAAAATGACTAAAGCCAATAACTCTAATATGCCAATGATATTTCATCATGAGTTTTATATTACAAATGGGGATTTTGAACAAAGCTGTTCATGTTTTAATATCACCTGTTTTATGGACTTGCACTATATTTCAGATCATGTGGCAGCAATAGTGTTTTGCCTTGAGCTGTGTATTCATATTATATGTATTTATATTGCAAATCATAATACATTTATTAATTTTAAAGGGAAGCTTTCATTATGTGGTTTTTCATATTGCATTGCAATAGCCAGTTTAAAATGTTTATATACCAAACAGCTAATCAGTGCTGATAATACTCTCTGCTAATAGATGAAGGAGTGATGACAATACAGTACATGCTTTGAATTCCTTAGATATGGCTATGCAGTGTTCTAAGCAGACCGGATAGAACACTCAGTCTGTAGAGGTGAAACTGCAGCCAGTTTGTCATCTGGAAGACTCCAACGTTCAGGTAGTGATTTTCTGTCAATAAATCTGCTGAATTGTGACCTCAGCGTGAGATGAGCACTAAACTGTTGAGGCTGTGAACTCATACTGTTTACCCCGGTTCCCATTAAGAGTTCCATTGTCAGTAAATGGTCTTACATCAGTGAGAAAAAACAGGAACATGGACATCATGCCAACAGTGAACATTTCCAAAGATGAGATCATTCATCAGGAGCATGCGAGCAATAAGGAGCAATCGCCTAGTCATGATAAGGTGATAGTCAAAAAGAGCTTGACTTCAGTTGTTTAGGAGAATACTTCAACGGTGTTTTGCTGTGTAGCTCCAGAAATGTTTTGTGGACTACAAAACTTCACCTGACGTTCCATCAGCAAGGACGGAGGAGATGATCACAGAATCTTCCTTTTTGGACAAACAGATCCTTTAATGCTGTTTCTCTGATTGACAGTTGGTGGTGTGATATGCCAAGTTAGGTTAAATCAGCAAAATTATGAAAGATGACCGAGTAATGGCTTCTAAAATAATCCAAAAAACAAAAGGGGAGAAATATGAAATCATTATAATTACCTTAGACCTTGCTGAGCTGTAGCAGAAGAAACTGTCTGACATCTATGTCTTTGTCTTGCGTTTTCTTGCTCAAGCCAGACTAGCATCCACATCATTACTCCTCACTACCTACATACATTTCATCATACAATCTCTCCAGGTGAGTGCTACCATTGCGCTAGGGGTGAATTTCCTGCTTTATTTTAAAATCGAAATGTCTTCCAAATGTTACACTTAATGGTGCACTGCCAACTGTGTCAGCAATGTCGGACATGTTGTTTTGGTCTGTCCTTTACAAGCATGGATAACATAGCAATGGAGGTGCGCTGCTGTTACCCTCCTTGAACAAGATTTGGAGACGCTGTGCGGAATTAGCAGCTAAACTAAGCCTCAGTCAACCAATTATTAACTCCATCGCCTGATTCATAGTACATTTATATCGATGCAGGAGCAGCACATCAATGTACTTGCATCTTTACACCCCTAAAACAGCTTTGTTTGTTCACAAGAAAATCCCACAAGGTACCTTTAATAAAGATTGACTTTGTGACAAAAACTAGTTATTATTTCACAAAGTAATGAGTTTGAAAGCCCATTAAAAGCCTTCATATCCAACTCCTGTCTAGACAGACATTTGAATAGGACTACTATCCAAAAAACACACAAAGTGTTTGGCAATTAATACAGAAAAATAGTGGGGAAAATATCACACATACTGACGACACTAATCAGCACACACATTATTAAAAAGTAATCCGATTTACTCTTTCAGAAGTAAATCCTGTTCAAATTGGGTCATCACTGCTAAAGAATAGCTCCCAAGAGGCCCGTTAAGGCAGGACAAAGTTTTACTGAGTGTGTATTCTTGAGTAACTGAGCACTACAGCAACAACGATTAATTACAGAGACTGAAACACAGTCTTAACAGTGTTGATACTTATCTCCAATATCAATGACACAGCTTAAAAAATGACAGCATATTCCACTGTTTCTTCTAGAAGGAACTCTGGTGGTAATAAATAAAGTTGGAGCCAATGGAGTGATCAACAAAACCAGCTCTGTTCAGTTTAAGCAGCAGTGGTAACATTAGAGGTCAGTCAGTATGATGAACTGTTAACTGTCCAGAATTCACAGCCACATTTACTTAGAACAGTTATGGCTGCAGGCAGAAGGAGAGACTAACATTAAAACTATATCTGTGTATATACAACTTACACTATTTGTAGATATTGTAGCATGAGTACTAAAAAAACATGTTTCCCATGAGCACATATATTTGGACATCCCACTCAAAAATAGATTTGCTCCAACCAGAAAATATATTTGTTCTCCTTCAAATGCATGCTGGGGACACCACTGCCATCTAGACAGTATTGAAGTATTTAAAAGGCTGAATTGAATGTTCATAAGAATAAACTCACTAACTAATAAAAAATAACACTGTGAGCGAGTATTATTATTATTATTATTATTACACAGTGTATACTGGTATAGCTAGTGCTCTTGTTGTGAAAGGTAAAAATGGAAGGAGTTTGTTTGGTGCTGTTGACATGTGAGCGGAATAAAAAGGTCGCTGCCTCGGCTACAAATATTACGTTTCTTTCTTTTGATTGTGGCTGGCGGTCCTGTTGGGGTCGGGCAGCATGTGTGTAAATGTGATGGCACAGAATTAGATATGTCTGACACTGAAGGCCCAGATGCCGTTTATGGCTGTTCATGCTGAAAACCAGCCAATTCCTGTCCCTGGCTCGTCCACCAGTGCATCTCTAATGAAACATAATTTCTCAATCAGCTCCTTATTAATCATGATGGGGTCAAAAATTATGATAATGACTTCTTCCAAAGTTAAGAGCAGTTTGAGGTTTTTCACATTATTTTTTCATTGGTGTTTCTCTCTGAGTTCTTCTCACCGGTTTGAATAGGGCGAGGCTCAGTTGGAAAAGGGTACAGTAACACACCTTCTTGTACCAACCAGTGTTTAGATACATTTGAATCAAAATGTGATGACAGTTTCCTTGGTTTTGTTTGGAGTGTATAAGCGTAGAGTTTTTGAGCGATTTTTTCTTATCAAGTCTTCAGGGGCTCTAACATTGCTTTAAACATCTCCTCATTTGTAAGAATTAGAAGGTCCATTATAAGCCATCCAAAAGTTTAAAATATAAATCTACATTATAAAAACGTATCTGTGGTTGGCCTTCTGGTCGGCTTGCTCTTAATTTCTACACAGTGATGATCAAAATGTTCTATTAAACGACTTGTGGCCTGTTGCTTTGTCATCAGCAGCCAGAACACACCAGCTCATGTTCAACTTCAGCAAGGATCAATAGCAATGATAGCATCAACAGCAATTAGAAAATAGTTTGATAATATGTTTTGAAATGTATGCATTAAATGCAAACCAACTTGACATCACAAAGCGATTACACCCCAATTTATAAAAAGCCTATCGTATCCCTTGATAATGGAGTGTGCCCAACAGCCAATCATTTATCAGTTGTGTATCAACTCACACAGTAGTGTCTGCAATTGTTGTGGTCTAATACCTATGAGCCGCAGCCCAACTGGCAAACATACCAACCCTTTGGGCCTCTGTCCGGGTCTTCTGCATCTCCTCTCAACTTCACTCAACCTCCGGGGTCGCTCTTTGCTGCCGGGAGGTTTCTAGCCTGCTTAAGTAGAGCGGACAGGCGGACTGTTTGCTTTGCCTATGAGCTCAGAGACACTGTGACGGTCAAAGTGGTCGACGCCACCAAATGGGTAACTACAACTCACAATGCGCCGCAGCAGATCTGCCACTGGCCAAGTGTTTTACTCAAAAAAACGCAAGCACCCATTATGCCAAAGTGAGAGAATTAGTGTTTATGGAGAAGAGATTGTGAATAAAAACAAGACAGGTCAATAAAATCATTATCAATCAATTATTCATATGGCCATATATCAGCCAATATGAAACAATTATGAAGCCATATCTCCTAGGCCTAATTAGACCTCAAAACTACAGGTGAAAATGCAGCAGAATAACAGGGAGGTGGGTTTCATTATCATCATCATCATTTAATAATAAGATTCATTCCTGCAGACTTACACCAGCCGTAACAGAAAGCAACATACCAGACATCCAATCTATGCCATTGTTTTCACCAAACTAAACTATGTGATGTGTCTGCACCCAGTGAAGCGTACACCTCAGTCCAGCCCTCTGGCTCACGGCTCATCACATCATCGGCTCTATTCAGGCCCTGGTGCCGTCTTACAGCCGTCTGCCCTGCTGTCCAAGGTTGGCTCTGTTTCTCTGCCGATGTTTGAGTGTGGGCACATACAGTACGTGCTGGGGCCTGGATTTATTAGGTCTGTTGTGGCGCCTCGTTCCCCATGGCTGGTCATAACACAGACATGTGACGTTACAGCCCTGAGCCAGAATTTGAACACATGGGGCCCACATGGGTTGACATTAACCTCGTCTCGGTTCCATACATGTCACATCAATGCACAAACTGAAACACTTAGCATGCAGGAAAAAAAAAACACTCACAGATAGGTGAGCGCATGCAAACATTAAGACGCACAGGCGCTCTTGCACGTACACAGACAGCAGTCAAGGACCCTGCTTATGCTACAAAAACATCCATTGAACTGAGTCTCTGCTGTCATCACCATTGCAGTCTTACGGCAATCACCAAAGAGATTACTTTTCCTTTTGGCGCATACAACCGCACACAGATTTAGACCCTGCATACACATATACAGCAGAGTACTTTCAACCAATTAAAGCTGACAAATGCCAAGTAATTCTATATGAGAGATTGTGGTCGAGTAGAGCCTTAGACTGTACAGCATTATTGCTACCATGAAAACCACCAGAGTTGTTTTCCAGGCCGTCTCTGTCAGAGATATTTTTCAAGCAAGAGGAGAGCGCCCGACCAATGTTCTGCTCCATGCCTGTGGGCTTAATGTGGTCTAAATTCAACAAAACATGTCGTGTAACTGTAGTAAAGTCACATTGATACATAAGTGTGGATCAACTCAGGGCAAGTTTGCAAAGTATGTGTATGTCAACATTCAGTTTTATCAGCCGGCTAATTTTACAAAACATCTGGCAGATGTTGTGCCCTCTATATTGGTATTTTAAAAGTATTTCAAAGTGTACGTAATCATAATCACGATCAGAAAAATAATAGATACAGTATTATTAAAGCAAGGCTGATTTAATCTACTCTAGCAGTACTGTACACTAGACGGTTGTTGCCGACCCAAGACTGCCTGGGTGAAAAACCTGCTGCTCGCATGAGTGAGCAGAGGGAGCTGGGCAGCTACCCTCTGAGGTAGTGATTAGTCCAGCTCCTCTGTCGGGCCTGCCAGGAAAGACACATTTACAGGGCAGGTGACATATTGCAATCTTACAAGAAAAATTCTCTCAAGCATTGCCCTTCAGTTTCCAAAGATACACAAGGTCACAGTTTGACCATGAACAAACTGTGCAGCTCCTGAATACTCTAGAAGAACTTCTGTCTGAGTGACAGCTACCCCTGTCCTGCTAATATTCATGCTGTTACTTGCCCATGCTAATATCAATGCTTTCGCTAATCCATGCTAGTGATGTTGATCTTGTTAGAACTGCATGGTAATAACTATGTTTGACTATTAACCACGACCCCATTCTCTGTTTGATAAAGAACATGATACAGGAAGAGACACTGACTTGAGTTCTCCGAATGCTTTGTGTATAAGATACTGCAGCTTTTTTGCATGTTTTTATATACTTCAAAAGAGGATAGAACCGTTTTGGGGCTTATTTGTTGAAACAGTGCCACCAATCGTGCATAATGAAATGTATTGCTGGCCTGGAAAATAATGAATGAACGTAAGATTAACGTCCCCATCCTTTACTCTCCTGCAACAACCATCATGTCACTCTTATTAATCATAACTTCACTTTGTCATGTAACGCTAACCTTATGACTGAGCACATTAAGGCTATATTCAGAGCAGCACTGGGTGCTGTTTTTATTTTTTACATTGGATTAACTTAAGTTACGTTCAGAGTTCTCCCTGCAACCAGCAGCAGAGGCATCAACCATCTCTTGATCTCATTATACATTTATTATGTGTCTACAGCCAGCTTCATCAGCCTTTTATTATAATGACATCCATGTTGTGAAATGGAAATTTGTCTTAGGTTCTCAAGATACAGATAACAATAACATAAAATCATTCGACCAGGCAAAAGCCACATCACATGTTAGAAACAGTTAATGCGTGTTTGCTTTCAAACCCAAAAACATTTTATTCAAAATTATTGTCACTTAAGTCCGAGCTAAGACTATTGCAGGGGGCACTAAAACCTTCTTCCTTTGGTAAATAAAGTGTTGACCAATGTACACAAATGGAGACAAACACTGAGGAAACAATGTCAATTTCATTTTTTTAATTCCCTAGCTTTGAGACACAATGCAAACCTTTAGCCTCTGGCCTGTAAGATGCTCATTGAGAGTCCAGTTGCACGCACAAGATCAGCAGTCTGAATCAACTCACTAAAAACTACTGGGAATAAGTCCAACACACAGCCTGACACAATCAATGACAATCAAGATAAAGGGGAGATGATTTGAATACTTGGCAAGAAAATCAAAAATCAGTGACGCAAGAGTATCCAAATACATGTGAACCATCAACTGAGCTGGCCAACAACTTTGTATGAGTTGGACTCAAGGGGGATTTATCTCAGTTTCCTTTTAAGGTAAACACAGACAAGTATAACCAGGTCCTGTTTAAGCTAAAATAAGCCTTCAGACAGTTTTCAACAGACAACGTGTCATTGCACAAGTATGTCTCTGGAGACAGAAGATGGACCAGGACTGTGGAGCCACATCTCCGACCCCAGGCTCAGGTGAGTGGTGAAAACAGACACCAAAGTGGTGGAGAAGCCAAGGGGTCATTTATCAAGTTCACTCTGCAAACATCACGACAGCATTTTAGCACGCAGCACTTGTCCTCCATCTAACTTTATCAAGAGTGTGGACAATAATGAGCCATATCATCTTTCACGTCTCGCCAGGGGAGGTTATGATGTTCCTACAACTCACTAGGCTTTAACTGATGGCACACTGTGGCTGGGAACGAGTGCGTTTCATAACCCTCACGAGGAGTGACCTGGGTATTTGACCTATAAAGTCCCCTTGAGACGATTACATAGGTCTGTAGGAATTGGAAAGCAACTGTAGACTACTATTAGCCAGTAATACAAGTCAATATTTAGATTTCATACACGTCTGTAGATGTAAAAAGGGAAATATGCCTCCAGCAAACGTGACAGTGACATGACACTGGGCAACCGTCCAACTGAAACACAGGGTGAGATATAAACCACTCAGACAGCCTGATCCCAGTGTGAGGAGTGCGTCTGAATTTGTCTCATCTCAGGAACAGCCTGTCCAGAGATGTCACACCTCCTCCACTCTATAAAGGCTGATAGATAGCCTGCACAATTATGTAACAAGCATCTTTTCCAGCCAACACTCTGTCCTCTTCTTCCACCAATACCAAATCTGTCATGAATGGCCCACCCATCTGGCCACCACCACACACACTGTCTGAGAGTGAATGCTTGCTGGCAGAAGTAACACGGAGCTTCCAAGTGGGATCTTCTGTTTATACCTCATGCCTGGCCCCAAGATCCATATGTCAAGGAAAAGAAGCAAAAAAAAACAACAGAGGACTCCAATATGACCTCCTCACTGTGAAAACAACCAGCGGAGTTCGAAAATCCAGAGCTGTGGAGGGGTCTCTGTTTTGGAGCCAATCATTTAGAAGGGAGAGAGTGCCTTGATTCTCCACTTCACTGTCACTGATAATCACTGGGTCTTCATAGAGTAACACATCATGAGGTCTTCTGTTATGCTAAGACATGATAATAAAATGAACTCTGACATTTGCAAAGTCAGGCGGGGGCGCCAAATAAAACACGATGTCCAAAATAATCAATTCTAAAAACCAACAGCTACTAAAGATGAGAAGATTAAAATAGTCCTGTCTTCAGAGCCGGACACATATGACTATTCTCTCATACTCTTAATATCTCAAACTAAATATCTAGTGATACACATTCGTACATGCAGTAATTTTAGATCCAGATCCAGATCCAGACTGCCTGAGCTAATTCATTTGGCCAGTATTTGTTTCTGTCTGGTGGAGACGTTGGCAAGTCCACCTCAGACTACCAGGCAAATGAGTTGGTCGACGTGGGTAAGCATCTCTACGTATGGATCTGGTGAACACATAACAGCAGCACAGGACGAGCTCAAGTCCTGAGTTGTGCCTCAATGATACTGCTCGTGCTGTGGCCTGTGTAGGGATGAATAACAGGCTTCGGTAGCAACAGCGCATCAATATAAAATTAGAAAATTGTTTCAGTCTTCTTTTCTGGTATGCATGGGGATTATGTTACAACCATACACTATTATTACAATATACAACTATACAACAAAAAACAAATTCGTTTTTTAATTTACTTTATTGGTGCTTTGTCCGCATTCAGTTCCCAATACAGGGGCAAATTCTATAACCTAGAAAACACTTTTAAAAAACCCTCCAGGAAACTCCAGTGTTTTGCTGTTTATGCCAATTGTCGGGTGTCAGAAATTATTAGAGTGACACATCAAAGGCCACACTTGACAGAGGATAACAACGTGGAAAACGGAGCTCTTTATTGAGCAGTTATCCTCACTTCATTTTGTGAGCTGTCTGATTTAAATCTGTGTGTTGCTGTTTTTATGTAATCTAAGTTTCAAGTTTTTGTTAATATAGGTGTAGAAAAAAACATGTGTACAGAGTGATATGTCTCATAGAGGTTATTTTAAATGGATACGAGTACAACAGGTGTACCTTGAGATTTTGGCTAGCCCTTCAGTGTGCCTTGGGAACAAGAGGTTTGCAAATCACTGACATAAGTCATGCCCTTTTGTAGCTACAAAGTTTCCACAGAACAAAATACAATTTCATTTGTCAAATCATGCATCTTTAATGTCTTAGACATCTTATTTGTTAAGCCTTCATCAATTACTTCTTCTGCCACTTGGGGGCAGCACAACACGCTTTGATAGTCCTTTAAACCACCCACAACTGCTTAACTAGTATTTAAGATCACCGAACCGAGGATCTGCATGAAATCGTATTCACTCATAGACACCAGCCCACTAAAAACACCTGATTTTTTTTCATTAAGATCCATGCATTGTTCCCTGAGACAATGATGAAAATATTGGAAAACACAATGTTAAAGAACCTGAGAACAAATTCCTGGATCCATCCCTTTATCTGGATTCCCACCAAAAATTAATGGAGTCTATTCTGGGCTAATTCTCAAGCAATTAGCAGTTTTGAGAATACAATTTTTTTTGTCAAGTCCTTTGTCGAGTCTGAAGGTTCAATCTTCATTTTGGAAATAATATTGTGACCAAAATCTCAATCTTAATTTAATTTTAACTCAGGGTTTGCTTTTCTGACTCGTTCTACTGTATTTTGTAATGGAAATGGCTGAGTTGTGATCACTTCCTATAAGTCATGGAGCCATATCAATGACAACAGAGCACACTCGATCTGCTCATAAAGACCACGAGATGTGTCTGAAAGCACAGAAAAAAAAGCTAGTCAGTGAAAGATGAGTTAAGAATGTTTTTATCAAAACCCTAATTATTGGTTTTGCTGTACTTTTATAACCATCTGGTTGTCTGAAGGTCATAGCATCTTTTGTTGTTATGATTTTCCATGATTTTGATGACACTGTATTGACAATTTCATATTTCATATTAGGAATGACTATGATGACCAGATTAACATTCAAGACTGTTGCTCTTGGATAGAGCCCGCTCCAGTGCTCTGAAGCAACCCACCTGCCCAGACTCTTTGCATAACCTTTGCAAACGGCCAGCTCTTAAAACTGAAAAAACACACTATGAAATGGCATGCAAATGGACACATGGTTAACAAAATATAAGTCACCATTATATATTTGTTAATGTTGGAGTTCTGACCGCATCTCCAGAGTTCTCGCAAAATGCCACAATGTGGTCACTGGCTAAATAGTGCAGCAGTGAGACAGAAACCACTTTCCCTGAAGCCAAACAACTTGTTGTTCACCACTGGTGAAACCCAAGCAGGCCACTGCATGTCAGATGGAGATCCCTGGGTATTAATCAACAGTGTAGCTGAAGCAGAGACAGAAAGAGCAAAATAAGAAGACTGAGCGAGTCAAAGTGTTCTCTATGACAGCTGTCGACAAGCTTTTAATCCTCCAAGCTCCCCTTCATCCTCACCTCCATCATCAAGCTGTCAGTGAGGACTTGTGGTACCATTTGAATTGTTTACGTATGTAGTAATATGCCGTTTTAGGGAGTAAAAATAAAGAATCATGTCATTGTGTGACAGGTGCAGCAAAAGACTGGCAGAGCAGAGGTGCCATGTGTTGAGGTGAAAACGTGCTGTAAACCAACAACGAAGCCCTTTAGACCAAAAAGCAGCACACTGACAAACCAGAAAAAGTAGCAGGTAGTACAGGTGCATGGACAAAGAGCACCTGTGGCTGCACATTCTCCAAGTAGGTGGAGTGGTAAAAATGTCAGTCTATCAGCAGATATGACGTGTCCTCTGGACTCACTGAGGGAATGTTCCACACTTACAGAGTGTTACTGACCAAAGTCCAATGGCAGAACAGCTCACAGAGAACATCTGAACAACTTGATTCAATTATATTCATTACACCCATTATATTGTATCATCGCCACCACTGACCCACTTTCTCCACCACATGATTGCAGCCAATGTTGCTCAGTGCACGTAAGTGAGTTCAGGAGTCTCAAAGGCCATATTTCATTTGGTTTTCAGGCAAACCCACCTCAACACTTGCATGCATTTATGAAGGTTCCTTAACACATTTTAAAGACTGACATAAGTGTTAGGTTGCTTTTGTGAAAGTGTTATTTATATTCATTTGTATTGACAGATGTTTGCCTCGATAATAATCAACAACTGGAGTTTACTCAGCCTTTTATTTGCCAAATGAAGGCAGCATCATGTCAACAGACACGTTTAACAAAGGAAAACCATGATGTGTCCATACAAATGCTTGTGATGTCAACATCAAGTGGCTGCACTCTGTTACATCTACAGTACATCTACACGCTGACAACAATCTGGCTCCAGCTGAATTTTCCATCCAGACTGCTGTCTAAGAGAAAGAGACTATATTCATTTTAAACTGTCCCACTTTCCAGTCCATAAAAATCAGACATCTCCCAAACCAGAGCCTCGCCTTGGACCCCATTTATAGGAGCAGAGAGCTGGCTGTTCCAGCCAGACCTGTCACACACATGCAGACACACATGCAGACACACCCTGTTTGGTCCTGGTTTCATCCTCCACACACAAACATACACTTTCTCTGTCCACTCACAATTTTGACAGACGTGCATCCACTACACTGGACTGCAGACTTGCATGGATAAAGTTTTTGTCGCCAGCAGCTTCTCTTGCCTCTCACCAATCAGCTGCCCTTTCCAAAACAGTGTTGGGGCTGGGGGGGATAGTGGCCTTGCATGTTGATGATACACCATCAGGTTATCACATTGTTATTATCATTGTTGTTAGAAAACCAAACAATGAGCTACAAATGGCTTAAAGCTGCAGGAATCAGTGTTATTCTATATATTTACAACAACAATGCTTGCATGCTGATGTTTAGCAGGTGTAATGTTGTATGATGATATTTAGGGGGATGGGAATGACATTCATAAATACTGTTAAGCTGCACTTTCAGGCATAGCAAGGAATGAGAACTAGAAGATCTCTCAGATGTGTACATCCCGTAATGCTTCAGGTATGATTTGGGTAACCATCTATAAATCCTGGCAAAACCCTAAAGGTAGTGGCCAAAACTATTTGAAACACAAACACTAGTCCAACTTAGTACTTAGAGGGCTGCACAATAGAGTTAAAAATAATACTCTGACAGATATGATTGTGATATGATTCACAATTTGAAGGAATTAAACTTTTAGCATCAGTGATTTTCACTGAAAAACCTATCAAAGTCATGATGCTGTGACGTTTGTTGGGGCCTGCACCAAACAAACATGTTCTCTTCCATCTGGAGAGCATGATCTGTAGACCAGGACACCTCTGCAGCTCTACAGTACTTCATCATAATGTTGTTTGTCACAAATTTTACCTTTATCAAAGAAATGCAGCTTCTTGAGATTTGGATTTTGTGCTTTGCCATAATAAGTTCTACGGTACTGAGACTATATTTTATGTATTTTTGTTTTCAAAAGAATCAAAGATACTTTAGATGTGAACATAAAAGCAATACACCAGAAACAAATGTCATAAAAGCAGCACACTACAAGCAAATCTAAAAAGTACTATTTCAATCATTCTTCCATTACTTTTTCTTTTTAGTTGAGTAGCTTTTCTTATATAAGCCTAATTGTCATTTTAATGTATGCTATTACTGCTTTTTTACGCATTGTTCTTTTGTTTCACTGTCTATACTGTTTATAACTTTGCATTTGTTTTCAACTCTGATGAAAGCATACGTAAACAGAGCTATCTTAGTAACGCAATTTCAGACATAGTTTTTCTATCAACAGCAGTTCACAGCCAGAGCATCTCGGTTCCTCTGTACAGAGAAAGCGCTTGCTGAGAGGATACCTGCCACACTGAGAGCTGTCACTGCAATGTTGACAGACCGCTGCCTAATATAGATGAGGCCAAACAAAAAGCACAAGGCCTTTCAAAGTTAGCTGGTTGACCTCCTTAAAATAGAGGGCCCAGTATCAATGTGAAGGAATTATATTCTGGTGCTGACACCCCAGGGAACGTGAGGTCTCAGCACTAACAGCACAAACACTAGAACCTGAGAACATTGTCTGCATGTTCAATTTACTGGCAGCAGGAGCTATACCTATCTCTGACAAATGTTTGGGGAGTTGATGTCAAGCTTTCTCATGAGGGTCAAATAGTGCAAGCATACACGCATGCACGTACACTCATATATTTTACAGCAAATGTATTATTGAAAGGACCTGACGCAGGTTTTTGGTTGCAGAACTGTTGGAGTCTTGATCACAAATTAGGGTAAAACAGCCCAGTGTTGTACCTGAGGGATGTGGTGCGGTCAGTCCAACCCTCACCTATGGCCATGTGGCTTAAGGTTGTGACCAAAAGAATGAGATCAAGGATAAAACTGAACTGAAGAACTGAAAAAGGCCTCTTGGATGAGAGGTGAAATGTATTCAAGGAACGGAAACCAAAATGGTTTCCAAACCCAACTGTGCCTCCATCTGCACCAAAATGTTGTGAGACCCAACATCTTGGTGCAGACTGGGTGATAAATGAAAGGAACAACTTGATGAGCACCTTAATGCTCCTCAGAGAATTAACTCTTTTCTGTTCTAAAAGCTAGGTGTAGAATTGTTATCAGACCATTCAACTCTGCAGTGCTGATCGAAATAATAGATTTTGGAGTCACAGACATAAACCATTGGGGCGCACAGTATGCTGTCGGTATGCACAGATAAAAAACTGACAGGCTGCCAAAAATACCAAGACTCTCTTTCACAGTCTACTTACAGTTCACATACCATGTGTTTGCTGCCAGCAAACCACTGACCAGACATACCTCAGCACAGCAATGATGAAGTGCAAATTCTTTTCCAGGTCTGTGTATTGCTCAGTGGGAGCATGTTCTTGTGGGAGCAGTATCACCTGGACTGATATTCATACAGATTGTTGTTTGGTAAACTAGGTAAACAGGTTTCTGATTCTGCAACGTTTTACTTTATGAGTTCATCAATCAGTTTCATTAAATGTCTTATGATGAGAAAAGTTAATCCCACACTGACAAGGGTCTTTCTACAAATGATTAGCTGTGTCTCTTCCAAAAAATGTGTGGGCAATGTGTGTGAATACTTCAGTTCTTTCAGTGATTGATATTGAGTGACTTCATAACATTTGTTTGCAGTTTTACTGAGTTGGAGGGTGAGTGTGTTTATAGATGCTGTGTTGGCTCTGTGAAGCATAATTCCAATCATGTGAACAATTAGCAATTAGCATTCCTTGGCTAACTTACATGTAGTCTGCAGAATTGCTGTACTACGGAAGTGTGTACTGCAGTACACGCTTGAATTGGGATGTAGTTTATGTATGATTTTCATACCATTTCTCAAATGTAATGTTGAAATGTTGATCATTTTAAATAAAATATCACTGCCTAGAACATTCACAACTTTTCACTTTGTTAAGATAAAAAGTGTTATTTCATTATTGCATAAATGGTAATGTTGATTTATTATCAATCTAACCTTTACAACAGCGTTTTAGTTGAATATCAATCTAACCTTATAGGGCTATAGTGATACATGCTATCTGGATAATACATCATGGTAAAGTTTTCTTCATAGCTTGTAGGAAAGTTTCTGGAGCAACAGATTATTGTTTTGTTCCAGTCAGTTGGAGAGTTAGACCATCATTCAGCTATAATATGCAAATATGTTAAATATCTTTACTTTCAAATTCTTTAAAATCTCAATGAACTTATATTCAAGGTGTACATGGTCAAGCAAACACAACAAAACTGAAGAAAACAAGGTTGGGGTATTTTAATGGGACATGTGAGTCTGCAGTGAGTACAAATACTTTTTTGTGCAAGACTTTTGTTTAGCAAGAGTGTCAACATGAGTTGACCCCCAGTGCTGCAACACAAACATTTGCTTGTTTCAGAGTGATTGCTGATTGGAAAGATTTTCTTCTCCCTCACTACCGCAGCTGAGGGGTCAACGACTGAACCAGGGCTGTTATAGACATAGATAGAGACATAGTAATACCACCATTACTAGAGCCACATTGTTAGCATGGCTAAACCTTTAGACCTGAGCTTGCACTTGATTGATTGATTTAGAATATAATAATTCAGTTGATTTCGCCAAAATGTAAAGAAATACAGAATTTTGCAATGTCACGATCCAAAAATATGGACTGTGACCATATCTACTAACATATGAGCAGTTATTTTGCATTTAATGCATTTTATCTAAATCTATATATCCACTGATTACTTCCTGGATTGTGGTTTAACAAGTGACATTGAATGATTTAAATGAATGCAGTGCGTCACCTGTTAATAAGTGTCCCAAACAGGAGTCTGATGGTCTTCTGAATGTTTTCAGAGCACAGCCAGCTCCACTGCTTCCTCATCAGCAGACACAGGATGTTCAGAGCCACCTCGGCCAACGCCGTCTCAGATGCTGTGGTCACACAATGCAAGACACATAAAAACACAACTCACCATGACAACCTACAAGAGATCGTCTCAATCAGATCAGCATCTGACAGACTGTACATCTCAAAACAAACATTAAGATCTGTTTCAGAGAAATACATGTCTTCTGTGCGCATCTGATCAACATGCAGGTCCAGTTATTAACATCTACCTCATACATTTACCAACACTGCCCTCATGTGGATAGACCTAGATGCTGCTGGCTCTGCTGAGTGTGATTTTTTATTCTAGCACTCACAAATGTTCTTCAACATTACAAGTACGATGGTGGAGTCAAAGCCGTCTTTTGGTAAGCACAATCCTTCAATGCTGTCTGAGTGAAAGGCCTGATCAGGAAACACATTAGTTCTCTGAGAATCAAACACACACCTCTCTGTAGTCTTAAGCAATGATTGTCACAGTTTAACAGTTTTCAAAATACTTATATAATAATGGACTCCATAATAACTGACATGAATTCAAGATGAAACACAGCTGAAACCATGCATACATATACACTGAGTAACCCGTTTACTGACAGCTCTCTGCAGTAATTTGATTTATCAAATGTCATGTACACAAGAAATACACTTTTCTGTTGGACTGGACTGAAATATCCACCCAGAAAATTGGCTAGCTGATAATCAGTCTACATCTAATACATGCATCTATTGTGAAAGTCGCATTTTAGTATTCTGTGAACTATCAGTCTGGTAACTTTTAAAGGTGGAACCTTTAAGCAGTCTGGTCAAAATTGTATTTATACTGCTTACCTATATAAAAAAAGCACATTCCTTCATAAAGACAATGTCTAGCTGACTAACAAGAAAGAAATGCCTTTAACAGGAATTGTCTCATACTAATGTCAAGCGAATTCACAGATAGTATCCATATAATGTTAATGAGATTCATTTTTCTTATGGTGATTCGCTGTGATGGAATAAGATTGAAGAGTGGTGTTACATGATGCAACATGGAGGATGGAAGAGTTAAGGAGCGCTAACAGGGCTAGGACAAACAAACTAGACATGGGTCCATTCACGGGGGTGAATAGAGAAATGGTGTTTAAAATAGGGCTGTTCCAATATCAGATTTTCATTACATGATTGTCGTGGCCAAACAAATGAGTTATAACAATATTATTGCAATATCTATTTATTGCATATCTATATATTAAAAAAAAAAAAAATTACATTCTGCACACACTGATAGCAATCCATTTTAGCCACGTAGTAGCAACAGTATGGGCTTAGATTTTGGCGGGCCATTTGTTGAATATTGATAGGTATTTACAGTTAAAATAGGTCAATATTCAGAGTCATTTAGTGTTGTCATTCAAGTAATTTTCTGATGGAAAATGTCATATTTAATATATCCCACTGTCTCTCTCTTAAAGGGGTCAACTTATATAACACTTAAACATCAACAACACTTGATGAAGTTTAAATCACAAACAGAGTTGCTTGAGTTAACTAAAGCCAGAGAGCAGTGTCCCAACTGCCTTCAATGACACGTTTACATTCATCCGACCAGCAACTAGAGCTGCACAATATATCATTTGAGCATCGTCATTGCGATGCACGTGTGTCACATGGTACGTCACATCGCAGGGCCTGCGATGTAGGAGGCAAATTAACTCATCTACCTGACACACACTGCGCATGCAATCCGTCAATCACATTAGTTCTCATTCAGTGAGCCGAAGCAGACCACGCCCCTGCACATGGAGTGAGTCCTGCCAGTAACTACATTGAAAAATGAGCAACAAACAAGCGAAAGTGCAGAAAACAAAGACTTAGTGCCAAAAAGTAAAGCAACGTCAGTTATTTGGAATTATTTCGGCTACAAGAAAGATTCACCAAACACGTGATCTGTGTCGACAGTGCCTTGCATCTGCTGCCACAACCAGAGGTAACACAACTAATTTGTTTAACCATTTACGTCGGTACCACACAGCTCAGTACGACGAATGCTTTAGGGCTGCTCTTATTTTATTTAATTAGTTATTTATTTATTTATTTATCTATTCTAATATTGTATTGTTAAAGCTTGTTTATTTATTTTCTACTATTTACAAAACAAGGGGTTGTGGACCCCTCAGGAATCTGATGTAGAGCTGCTCTTATTATTATCATTTTTTTAAATCATTTTTGATAAAAAGAAAGATTAGTTTTGCTGTAAAATATTTCAGTTGTTGAATAACCTGTTTATCACTCATTGTTAGTTACTTAATGTAATTATGAAGCTAGAATGTTCCATTTTAAGATGGAGAGCTGAAAAGGTTCAAAGGTTTGTTTATTGTCATTCAATTCCCGTGAGCACATAATAGAATGAAACACGTACTCAGGTCCCAGCACAATAAAAGATAACAATAAGAATATCTCTAAAACACAGACATTCAACTTCCTGTATATTTTCATATCGCAATATATATCGCAGGGTTAAAAAAAAAAAATCGCAATGTCAGTTTTTTCCAATATCGTGCAGCCCTACCAGCAACACAGCTGTAACCCATGTCAGTGAATGTGGTATTCTTGGGAGCTTTTAGGTTTGGAAAGAAAAAATGAAAGGACAGTCACACCAACTCACATTCCTACGTGTACAAGATGGCTGCAAGATGGAACAAGCTGCAGTAGATCAGATAGTCCAGCTATAATTCATGGCGAGTTACTGAATGGAATGTGGTAGAGTGAAGCAGACAGAAAGTAGGAAGACAACAGTCAGTCAGTCAGTCAGTCAGTTGGTCTGACACAAAGGAAAACGAAAGCAGACGAGCCAGGGTGAGTCAGATGAGCAGATATGATGGATACAGAGATAAAACTGAGAGGCTCACAGGCTAGGATTCAAGTTCAAAATTGAGTTTTGGTTCAATTAGAATATTTGAATAAATCCATCTGACTGCAATACCAGCTCTCTTTATTTGTAATATAAGCTTGTGTGTGAGCTAGTGCCAACACTGGTATAATGAGCTCTCCACTGGGTCCAGCAGACTACGAGCAATAACTCTCCTGCATGGGACGCTGAGGTGGCAAATGGTTCTTACCAGCTTCCTGACTTTGCTTTCCACTCAGGCTGTCAATAATGTGGCCTCTGAATTCTCTGGCTACTGGACTGTCGTCGCTCTCTGGCTCGCCTCTGATGGACAGTTTCTCTTGTTCATCGATAAAGGCTTGCAGGTCTCCCAAAGACATCCCGTTAAACACCTTCAAGATGAAAGAAAAACTTGAACCAACCCTAAAAAAGTCACTGTATTACTGAATCACTGATTCTCATCAAAGTGCAGTTACTTACTGTGCTGGTTTGCTCAAAACTGAACAAAACCTGTGGCCTAATGTCTGAGCCGTTCATGAAGGGGATGTTTTTACTGGAAAACTTCAGACGAGACCTAGGATCATACAAATCACACAAACAAATACATGTTTACATGAAAAAAACCTGCTATCATTTATCAATTTGCAGTAATTAAATCTGTGTGATTCTGATTTCATATCAAATGTGATATGACATGTGATATTATTTGAAGCTCCGCAACAGCAACTTAACAATTGGTCAAACGGCAATATTGTTCATAAAAATACATGACTAAACTATTAATATTAATATGTTATGTCCCGGTTATGATGGCCAAAATAAATTGACATTCACAAAATGATCCCTATAATTATCAAAATGTGCTTAAATCTATTAAAATCTTAAATAAGGTATCCATAAATCATATGGTCCCTCTGCAAAAATAAAAGATTAATAAACAGTGGCCACCTCATCTCTCTGTCCTTTGTTATTTTGGAATCTACGGTAGTTTCACATATCTGATTTAACTTCTTCGTTTTGTGGGGGATACGATGGGCAAGCCAAGCCTTTAGACACGGAAGCAGGCTTTGGATTTCGTAATGACTGGAAAGTTGTGAGATTCCCTTTGTGGCAATTAAAAATGAATCAGGAAATCAATGTCTGACTGTATGTTGGCAAGCTAGACAGCGTTATCGAGTCTCTTGTGAGGATATTCACGATTATATAAATAATGGAAATTTACCATGATCATGATATAAGACCTTATTATCCTCCCATCCCTATACATGACCAAACTGATGTCATCACTACCAGGGAATGAAAACAGTTTTTTGTGGCTGGACAGTGCTACGATTGTTGTGGTAGGAAAAAAAGGAAGTACTAAACCCAGCGTTTCTGCAAGTCTACATCCTTTTTGCATGTTTGCAAAAAGGTTTGCCACTTGTGTAACACCTCTCTACGTGTGGGTTTGTGTTCCCTGGCAAAACTGGATCTCTGGAGTCTTACTTGCTCTTCTTGTCACTAATTATTTTCCCTCCATCCACCTCTCCTTCATTCTCCTCTGTTGGACTCTGAGGTTCTGAACGAGGAAACGCCGTCTTCAGAGTGTCCACGATGGCATTCACCACAATCTATACACAAAAACACACAAGCACTGCATTACAAACTCATTGTGAAACCAATAGGGGCTTAGGCATAATTATCTTACAAATAATGATTATTCATGATCAAACCTTATCTATGCGTGACACAATAAAAGGTTTCTTGACAAAGGCGATCCTAGCATCTGTATTGAGAGCCAGAAACTCTTGCATCTCTTCACTGTTGGCTATTTCAGAGATGATACAGAGTTGCTGAAATAGAGGACAAACAACATACATTGTTACATTAGGCATACTAATACTTAGTTCATGACATTAAATATCAATCAACTTACCTTTAGAAAGGTCTCCAGAAGTCCTTTCCTGGCCTCTATCTTGTCACTGTCCATGTTTCCAAAGGGCATGTCTGGGAAAATTTTCTTTGGACCTTTGACACCTGAAACACCGTTTACAGACAAGAAAATCCTGGATGTTGGTTCGAGTACCAAACAGCAAACAAACCGCATCATCTCAGCAATGGCCAAGAATTCAGCTGCAAATCCAGGTCTGCATGTTCCCCTCAAGCCAGACTAAAGATAAGTTGGCCACAATTAGGACCGGTGGCTCAGAACAGCCACACAGGGGATCAAACTTGAAAAACAGTCCATCCTTCCTACCTTTGATGAGTTTTCGTAGCTCTGTTTTTTCTTCAAGCCGCGTCTGCAGGTTGAGGAACTCGCTGTATCGTCTGTTGACCATGTGATAGGCCACCGGCTGAACTGATGATGGATTCTCACAACCTGAGAGTACTACTTCAGCCTCGTCAGAGCCTGGCTGGATGCTCCCTGGGTTCTCACAGCCCATCGCTGTCTCATACTGAAAACCAACACAATACAGTATAAAGCTTGTGCCAAGCTTCAATATACTTAAAGGACTGTAGGACTGCGATAATGGGAAAAATATATGCTATACACGAAAAAAAGATTAAAATGTATTACAATGTAAACAATCTATATCTGATTCAACACACAGTTACCCTTATGATAACAAACTGAATATCTCTGGGGTTTGGACAAATAGTCAGATAAAACATGCAATTTAATTATGACACCTTGGGCTCTTGAAAAAATTGAATGGACATTTTTCCATATTTTCTAACAGTCTGATTCACTGCTTTTGTTGGTGCATTGCTCTGTCTGTTGATGTGCTTCCGGCAACAACTGACGATCAGTTGAAAATTTTCTGGGACCCGACATTGGCTGAAGATGTTGTAGCCCTAGGAGAGCGTCTGTTGCCCTTTTTGAATGATGAAAACTAGACACATGTGTCAGAGGCAGAGCCCTGGTCATGCCTATGAAAGCTGCTCAGTGGCGCATGAAGCCAAAGAAACTCCTAAGAGGGTGCACACTAGAAACATCCACAAGCTGAGCTTCCAGTTTAGCCCCTGGCTGACTTGAATTGGGATCAAATGTTTTAATCCTGCTGCTCTTCTAGACTTGACAGTGAAATGTGTGTACATTTTAGGTACTATTGTGCTCACTAAAAATGTATCTGCAGTTTACAGCTGCTCCTTTCGCAATGCAGGCTTATGGGAGAAAGTCACTTTTGAGCGCCTGTGTATCACGTTGTAATTACACTATTGAACTGCTAGTAGTCAAAAACTCCAAAGGTGCCATCTTCATTGATAACTAAGATGTCTTTGAAAATCTCTACCGCTAGTTATTTTGCAGCCGAGTGCCACTAGAACCACGCCACAGAGCACACCATAGAACAACTGGATCGCAAAGATAACAATTCTGCCGACATGTTGCACCTGGAAAAGTGATGATTAATGAAGAGAGGAAGGAGATACAGATATAGGTGGTGTCATCGACTTACTTTGATAGTGTAAAGAGTGTAGGGGTGTGAGCCTGTGCCACGGTGTTCCTTCGCTGTGATGGTGCCAGTGATGCGGAGGTTCTGGATGATGACTGGTCCATCAGGGCTGCTGAGGGGCTCGAAGCTGAACGAGGGCATGGGAGAAGACGCCTGCAACGGACTGACTTCAGTCAGCTCACTGCCAGTAACCAGCCCACTCTGTTCTACACCCAGGAGGAGCCCTCTGGCTGGGTTCACAGAAGGGGAACTGCTCTCAATCTCCAGGTCCTGCTGGCCGCTCATGGTAGGAGTCCCGTCTGCTGTGCGACCTGGTGAAGGGCCGCAGCCATTACGATACTCTACTGGTTGTGAATTCACCAGGACTTTAGGGCAGGGGCCATCCACTGGACTGGGGCAAACATCCTCCAGGTCCATGCCATTATTGTTCTCAGCAGATGTGGAACATTCTGTCAGTCTGTCGTACACGCCCTCCTCTTGGCTTATCATGAGCAGGGAATCAATGGAACTTTGCTTATAGTCAACTGAAGGAGAGTCCAGGTCAGAGTCATTTTCCTGGTAAAATGGATTTGGTTTGCTTCCTCTCATGTAATGCCTTAAAAATGGTTGAGTTGGTTCTTCTTCCTCCATGTTGTTTTGTGGACAGTCCACCTCCTCCGAGTCAGTCACATCATAGGCAGCAAGCTCAGGTGTGGCCATTTCTGTGTCATTAAACATTTCAGGCTCAGCTCGAGGTGGAGGAACTTCATTATTCTTTTGAGGTGCATGCGTTGACTCTTGTAGTGGAGCCGGCTCTGATTCAGCAGGTGGAGGTGTCAGTTGTGGTGATGAAGTCTCTGTCGTAACTGGCTCCTGCGGTTTGCTAGACTTGCTGAATATTTCGATCATGAGACTGTTTAACCAGTCAGGGTCAGACAATTTGTCAATGAGAGGGAGCAGGACGTTGCAGGTGATGAGCTCTCCAACAACAAAACGTCCTGTGCGGGTCTCCAAGTGTGGTGGTGGAACCAAAACATGCAACAACATATCTCCAACTGCTCTGATGTAGTTTAATTCCACTGTGTCACTGGTCATGGCGAGATGAGGCGCAGTAACCTTGGAATATGCTTTCCACAACTGCTTGTTCTCACTGGTCCACTCTCCTGCCGGAGGAGTCTGCTGGCTGCTCACCAGCTCCTTGGCTCTGATGTAGTCTTGCAGGTGGCAGCCAAACAGATCCAGGATCTTTTGGGTCAGCTCCTGCGGTGATTCAAAAATATATTTATTTTGGTTAAACTGATCGCAGCTCATGTCCAAACTGAAGGCATGTGATGAGTGGTCATAGGTTAAAAAGGTTGAGAACAATTGCCAAAGGCAAAACAGAAAGATGCGGCCTTGTGCATCTGTTTACTACCTGCTGCATGTCTCAAATGATTGTCATAAAATTGATGGCTCAACAGTTTTGAGCCAGTAAAACCTCCAAATGCCTCATATCATAATAGATATTAATTATACAAAATTACTAATTAAACAACTAATTAAATGTTTTATCAATTACAGATCTTTGTCAGTTATTATATATTGTAATGCATAACAGTGCATGTTAAAGAAACAGCTGAATATTTTGAGGAAGTTCTCATGCTTTTCAATGTGTCTAAACTAATGATCAAGAATCAAAAGTGTCCCTGTTCTTTAGAGAAAAATAATCAAAAACACTCCAAAGTAAAAATTCTATTTGTTGCTGTACCCTTTTTCTCCCATTCAAATCAAGAGAGTAGATACATTAACGTGGCATATTAGAAATCAGGTCACTGTAGAAAGTGTAACACAATTACACACAGTGTAGACAAACACACGGCAAAACTCTGCAGGGCTCCCAATACTGATGTCTTTAGTCAAAGTACCTTCCTGTCGACTTGTCTTGCACGTATTTTCAGCTCCATGGCCATAGAGATCATGGCCTCCTGAACTTCTGTTTCAAAACCACTCTCGGAGGACACAGTGGAGTACCAGGATGAGACAAAGTCCCTGATGATTTTCCTCACAGTGTTGTGAATCTCTTGGTCCAAGTGATGCTCATCCTCCACAGTTGGTGGAACCTGAAATTTAGCATAACAAAGTAAGTCTAAATTAAACAATAGTGGCAATACATATGGGCCCCCATTCCAATCAAAAGCAAGCACAGCTTAGATTATGTCTGCCAAGTAAACCCGATAAAAATGCTTAAAACCGTGCATACACTGGAACTTAACTGTACCTGCTCCAGGGTGATAAACCTCTCCAGGTGGACCACACTGTTGGAATCCAGGACGGCCTGCGAGCCGAGCCAGCCGCCAAGCACCACCAGCAGGCTGGTGAACACGCACAGCAGCCAGATGTTGACCAGCAGGTGGAACAGCACCAACCATGCCAGCACCACACCAAAGCCCAACATGCTCCTCTGTCCCAACACCTCAGCCATGGCACTGTGTGGATTACTGCCTCCTGTGACACTCTCAATATGAGATGAGGAGCTCATGCATGCCAGCGCAACATCACATCTTCAAAAAACGAAAACAAAGGAGAATACAGATTAGGTATATCATTTGAAACAGACTGAGAAGCTGCATGCATGTCAGTATGTGATCAATGTGAATTCAAGAGGATGGATTCATGGTGATCAACCTGCAAAGAGGGCCGTGGGCAAAAATGAATTGAGCGCTTTGAATTAATTGTGTTTGTGAATCAAAGACAGAGTAGAAAACAGTATTATGACCAACGCCACAGAAACAAAGCACTACTCAGGTGTTCGTGTAGTTTAACGTCAATAGTTACTACAGACTCTAAAGATAGTAAAAAAACTGATTACATGAATGGTGTTAGTTAACACCGCATGATTTGCCAAACTTCGAATGGCCTCTTTATTGATAAACGACCCATTAAATAGCAAAGCCAAAACATATTCATGCTAGCTGCTAACGTTAGTTTGCACGATGTCTCGGCAGTAAACGAGTGTTCAATAGTTTTATCATGAACCCAGAAAGAGTTCAGTCACACCATTAGTATTTGTTTATCTGTATTTATCAGTTCCAATAACCTCCAGCAGCTGGGTTAAGTGTTTGACTAACGCTGGCCCTGACGCACACCGTTATATGCTCTGTGAGAAAACGCGACACCAGACCCCGCTCACAAATCTGACAAATGTACTGCTCATCTGTTGCATGACCAATATACGCGCGATATACATGTTTTAATGCTAACTGACTGCATTACACGCAGCAGCAGAACATTCGGCCAGCAGGCTGTTCGACCTGGAGCAATATATTTCAACATAACATCTGCTGTGTGAATAAGCTCACTCTTTAGCACGCTGTTCGTTTCCACGGTTCATTTGGAGTGGAGGAAGACTATAAATGAAAGGCGAGGAGATAAAAGTCGATGTATGAACGACTGTATTGCTTTTTCGTGTACTACATTAAAGCCGAAGTGAAGACAATATCCTTGCGATTTCTTTGAGGTCTTCAATCATGTCCTGTGAGGTGTCACACTTTGCCAATAAGCGTGTTTTCTTTAAATCGTCGAAGATTTTATCAGAGTTTTGTGGCGTTAGGCTCGGACCCATCGACTGAAGTAAGTCTAATTAGGCTCCTCTTAGCCGGCTACAAAACACATCGCAGCACAGTGCAACAAGTAAAGCAGCTTCCTATCGTAGAGATATGTCCCCTGGCTGCTGGCGGATTTAAACAGAGGAAGAAAATATTGAACCTGCACGAGCTGTCATGGCAGTCCAAGGAGGTCTCGTGAGCGTCTCGTTTGTTTACTTCCTGTACCATGACGTATACGTAATGAGAAAGCCTCCGCGTGACTCCGACGCACGTCTAAACGCTTTGGAGGAGAGAGCGAGGTCGTCAGAAAAATACAAAAACAAGACGAAAAGCTATGAACATATGCTGCTTTTAAAAGATTGGGATAAAACGTGGGTTGCTTTGCTTGCGTCAAAAACTACAGCTCCCATGAGGCTTTGTCAGTGGCACTGAGATGAATGGGCAGTGGGCAATGACAGTCTGGAGTGCTATACAGAGCTGAAACTAAATGCTTTAAGTACATAGATAGTTTGAACATAATCAAATGCTTAAATAAATGAATGAATATATAATCATACAATGAAATGTAAAAAAAAAAAAACACAATAAATAAATGAATACATAAATAGTAAGATGATTTTATTCTAAATATTCACGATACATAAATCACAAATTAAACATATAAATATTATTCATTCATTTATATATGTTTATAAGCATTTGAATATTCATTTACCTATTTACCATTATGCCATTATGATGTTATGTGTGGGAGAGCATTGTTCTTCATTTCTCACATCGACGGCGCTGCACACTCTGACCTACAAAGCCACAAAGGAAACTAAAGTGGCACAACAAAATGTGGAAATGTCTTTTTGCTGTGACCTGCAGAGCACATGAAATACCTTCAGCAATTATCACAAGTAAAAAAGTGTCACTCCATAACTCTGTGTTGTCATGACATTTTGGGAATAAACTCTTTCCCCTTTTATTAGGGTGGAATGAGAAGATACAGTATCACTCTCATATCTGTCTGCCAAGTTCAGAGCCGGAGCCAGGGCATGATTCACTTCTCTTAATTTAGTTTTATTTGTCTTAGCTTAGCATAAACACTGGGAGCAGGCGCAAACAGCTAGATCTCTCCAAAGTTTCGGCCTGTCAGCTCACTACAAACATAAATGTTAAAAGGACAATAATGTTTCCACAGGAAGTAATTCAGTGTTACTGGCTGCATTACTGATTTTGTGTACAGATTAAAGGATAGTTCCCCTCAAAAATGAAAATTCAGTCACAACCCTCTCAGCCTCCTTTCCAAAAATCTTGTAAAAGTTTGGTATTCAACAAAAAAATTCCGGAAACCCCGAGATCCCAAATTGATTTGAAAATAAATAATTATTTTCACACTTTTGAAAAGCTGAAATATTCACCACAGCTGCTAAGCTAAACGTGTTAGCGTGCACCCCATCTGAAGTGGGTGTATGTGCTCTATCTCACGTCGAGGGGCTCAGGGCTTCCCAAGATTTAGTTTAAACCGTTCGAGCTGGATGGAGTCATTTTTTGTTGTTGTTATTTTTTTCCTGCTGTTTTTTTTAATTTAAAAACAAGTCCCCATCCACTTCAATTATTTAGGAAAATGTGGGGGGAGTAGGTAATGATTGAATTTTCATTTTGGGTGAACTGTTCCTTTATACAAGATGTTACTTAGAGACCTTTAGGGGTGCTGGTTGACAGATTTTTGGACTTGGGACAGAGTCAGGTTAGCTGAAATGGTTTATGCTTTGCTAAGCTAATCGTCTCTGGGCTCCATACTGACCACAGACAGGAGTGTGATGATACTGTCATATTACTCTTGGAAAAAAAAGGCAACCAGGTGAAATTACCATCAGCTCAAACTGTTTCTCTGACATGTTCCAATCGTTTTGACTACTTCTCAGTTATCGTAGTCAAGACCTCCCAAGGTGTTGGGAGAGCTGTATCCTACACATTATACATTAACATGACTGACTTAACCCTTAAAGCCTCATAAGTTCAGTGAACTCAGTATTTTTACATATGCTGATAAATGTGAAATAAAACCTGCCCGTTGCCCTCACACAGTGCTGCAGTCAGCTGTGCATCATTTGTATAGTGCTAGACACTTTTGTAACCTGTGGTGCAGAATCTCACCTGAGCCTCATTAAGCGGGTCAGGTGAGTGTCATTCTCTCCAAGTCGTCTATAGAAGCAGCAACCACACTGTTCAGTTGCACATCAAGCTCTGCCACAAGACAGCAGCAGCCCACTGGAATTCTTGGGGATCTGAATCACAGATTTCCCCTCGGCTACCGCGTGTGTTTTTTCCCGAGAAAAGGTTTTGTAGAAGTTGTGGGTTTTCCGCTCTCCTCCTCCTTTGTTTTTCGTCAGAGGGCCTTTTTTTTCATCACTTCCAGCTTCCTCAAAAGGGCTTATTAAGCATTTACTCAGCTTTGTGTACAGCACGTTTCAGTGCTCCGTGATGTCAAGAAAATGAAACTTGTTCTCTCTCTTCAGGCTTTTGGTTTCATTTACTGACAGATACAAAAAGTGTCTGTGTCTGTAGGAGACAGAAAAAGGTGGAAGTTGGGACTGCTTTCTCCTGGCAATAAAGACAACACATTTTCACAAGTGAGTAGTTAAATCATTTTTTTATTTTTATTTTTTTTAAATACAATACAATACAATTTGTAAAGTATGTTTGAAGTGATGCTTTAAGTTTGCCTCTGGCTTCTTTGGAGACCACTGAATGAGCTCTCTCAGGTCAGATATTGAAATGAGTGAAGATGGAGGAAATGAGGTATGCTGATGACTAGTATAACCTCACTAATCTGATTTGTTCAGTGTGGTTGACTCTCGAGCCGGTGTGGGAAAATATTTCTGGAAGACCTGAGGAGCCACACAGTCTCATTAAAATTACGTTGTGTGCAATTTCACACATACCACACTTCCAGGTTTTCCAGGCGACTTAGGTATGGAGAGACAGCACTGAAGGTTTAGCTTTATCAGGGACTCTGTCATTTGTCCTCAGCCATGCATAGGCTTACAACGACTTACGAGACTTTACCTCTGATACAGGTGAGTGGAATGATAGTCTGAGCTGCTTCCCTTTCTCTTCTGATTGTAGATGATCTACTACTGCGTATACATTCATTTATCTAACATGTGCCTACCAATTTGAATGTATTTTTTTTTTCTGTGTTTTTAGAAAAGGAACATATTTAGTTCAGTGGTGTATTTAACTTTTGATTTAACTTAATAATTTCACTAATTTGTCTGAGCAGTTCCACTGAACTTCTCTGAACTCCTTGCTCGTCTTTTGTAGGTTTCATTTTCCTCTCAGAGTGTCAGTCTCAACAGCGGGGGGAAGTCCAGACTGTGGGGCTCCATGCTCAAGATGATCCCTCACACGGCACTGTGCAAGTTCTGTAAGTGTTAAATAAACCGCTATCATACAACACGTTCGCACAAGGTCGTGTTGCGATTCATCTCTGACATGTACACGTATGCAGTGAGGATGAATCTGCAGTGTGGAAGGGAGAGCTGACACATTTTTATGTGATTTGTCATAAAGCGTTAGTTCTGCTTGGAGACGTGATGTTTGTCGGCTCAGCACTTGGACAACGGAAACTACAAGTTTGCGTTTGCTCGGTGATCACAGAGAGGAGAGGGTTCAGCTTTCAGCCATTAAAGTGTAATGTGTGACTGTTAGTGTTTGAGAGTATGATGCTTTGGGTTCATCGCTTGAACTGATGTGTCCCTCCTCCGTCAGTTCCTCTGGTTCTCGTCGGGGTCGTGGTGTTCGCCGTGAGTGGGATCTTTGGAGACCCTCTGTACGAGTGCCTCCAGGACACGGACTACAGCGAGCTCCTCGGCATCGTGGATAAAGGCCTCCCTGCCTCTAAGACACCCCGTCATGTAGCAATCATCGGCGGGGGCATCGCTGGACTGACCGCCGCCAAGTTTTTAGAAGATGCCGGACACAAGGTAAAGTCATTTTATATAGCGAGGACATAACGATTCAACATCTGTTTTCTGAGCGAATCCTCAAAGTGTGTTTGACGTGACGCGTGTGTGTCCTCATGCACAACCAAGGTGACCATAATAGAAGCCAGTGGCCGTATCGGAGGCCGCGTGGAGACCTTCAGGAACAGAAAAGAAGGCTGGTACGCTGAAATGGGCGCCATGAGGATCCCCAGCTTTCATAAGTGAGTAACAGGATTGTCTCCTTTGACTGTCAGCTGGGTCGTAAAATGACACTGACAGTAATGGACTGACGATTTTAAGACACTTTGTTCCATCGACAAAAAACTGAAGCCACTTATTACTCAACTATTCAATTAAATACAAAACTTGAAGGAACAGTTCACCAAAAATGAAAAGGAAGGCATCACCTGAACATAAACAAACTGGAAAAAAAAAAAAAAACATACAAAAATGAATCAATGGATATGAAATGGCTCCATACAGCTGGTCAAGTGTAACTTAAGTCTCAAGAAACCAAACAACCCCAAATTGACTTTGAAAGACCTTATTTACAACCTTGATGTGTGGTTGGACATAAACTGAGATTTCTGTCTTGAAACAAGTGTAAATAACTTATTTTCAAATCAATTTAGGCTCTGGAGCAGGTGCCCAGGAGTAAGACTTCATGTCTAATTAGGCAGTTGTTTGGGAACTCATTTGCCAAATTAACTTTGTGAGTTGATAATACAACAGTATTGAGTTTACAGCTAATTGCGCTGCCCCCATGTGGCAAGATATCAACTAATGCAGCTTTAAAGTCCCCCTTCAGTCAGCAATGTGTTTACAGTAGAATGTTTGAGCCTCACAGTGCAGACTGACGTACTGTATGTGTCGAGTTTTCAGGTTAAGTGCTCAGTGTAAGTGTACATTTTCCCTGTGCTGATTTTAAGAGGCACACTTTGCTTTAAATTGATCAGGTCGACAACACAGAGTTATGGAGTGACACTTTTTTGGTTATGATAATAGGTGAAGGTAATTCATGTGCTCTGCAGGTTACAGCAAGAAGACATTCCCACGCTTCGCTGTGCCACTTTAGTTTCCTTTGTGGCTTTGTAGGTCAGAGTGTGCCCCGCCATCGATGTGAGAAGTGAAGAACAATGCTCTCCCACACATAACATCATAATTCCATAATGCATGATTTGTGACATCGAAAACAGATCGAAGAAATCGTGGTTCACTATTCAGCAGGCTTTGGAATAATCAAAAAATAAGTACATATTCATAGATTCTGAAATATCTAACAAGGAAAGGGAACAGATGTCATTATAAGGATTTTAAGATAATGTAACTTTTTGGGTGGAAAATCCATTTCAGTTATAATTCAATGGAGACTATTTCATTTAAGATCTCATCACAGCTGCTCAAAATGGGGCCTGTGGCCCAAAGTTAGCTTGCCATAAGGTGTGGTTTGGTCCACCCGATGTCTCTAGTGAAAAATGATAAATAAATTAAAAAAAATGTAAAAAAAATAAATGAATAAATAACTGTACTGTAACAGTTTGTGAAGTAAAAATGCTAATCCCTAAACATTTGTTATTTCAACTAATATAAGTGAACTGAGCACAGTGACACAGAAAGTCAGTCCAGTGTGGGAACTTGGGATCCTATTACTATTGTGCATCAACACAACACAACACAACACAACACAACAGGTGTTTACTTTTGGCCCATGGCCCTTGATTAAGTTTCAGTTTTGTCCAAAATAAGAAGTTTGGACACCCCAGACCTAAATGCTTCATCCACAATAGCTGTTGTCTAAAATAACATATATCTCATATCTAATGAATATTATATATATATATATTAATATGTAGTATCTATTCCACAGGATTTTGCTGTCTTTCGCTTCCAAATTACAAATTTCCTTAAACCACTTCATCGAAGACGACATCAACACCTACTATTTGATTAATGGTGTGCTTCAGAAAACGTACGCTGTGGAAGACGACCCTGGTGTGCTCAACTACAGCTTGAGTGAGAGAGAGAGGGGGAAGTCAGCAGCTCAACTTTTCAGTCAGACACTCTGGAAGGTTTGTACACATTCCACTCGTTGATAGTATAGCTTTACTTTTGTAAACATAAGTTGTTTTTTTTACGGCACGAGGATGTCTAAGTAAAAGATATGTAATCTGTGCGCAGGTGAGAGAAGACCTTAAGAGAATGGGCTGCAGTGCCATGTTGGATAAATATGATTCCTACACAGTAAAGGTGAAGATTTATTTATTTCAACCTGACTCACAACAGGTCACAGCTGGAATCTGAATGAAAATGTTCACAGTATGAACAATAATTTATGTTTCACTGCTGACAGGAATACCTGGTGAAGGAGGGCAACCTGAGTCGCGGTGCCTTGAGGATGATCGGGGACATCCTGAATGAAAACAGCCTCTTCTACACGTCACTGATCGAGATGCTGTACATACAGTCAGATATCAACGACAACACTAAGTAAGAAATAT
>OMLP01012907.1:34224-44664 GCA_900302685.1 Spondyliosoma cantharus
TAAATATATATATATATATATATATATATATATATATATATATATATATATATATATATATATATATATATATATAACAAGCCAGTAGAATGTAAAATATTTTTGCTTGGACATTAAATTAAACTAAACGACAAAATAAATAACCTACAGTGTTAAATCCACAATGTATTTACTATTCAGTTGGCTTTATTTAATCTATTTTAGGAGCATAGTGGAAAATAAGAAGAGACATGTTGTTGGAATTTAGAAGGAGGGGTCATTATCTCCCCCCACAGTGCTGATGGGAAGTCAGGGGAAGTTTTGTAGTCAATGAAACATTTCTGGAAATTGACAGCAGAACAGCGTTGCAACATTCTCCCAAACAACGGAAGTAGCTGCACACTTGTTTTTCACATTGTGTCTTGTACACTGTGGGGACTATCCCCCATATTCGTATTTTATCAATGAGAAGAGCTGTCTAAATACGTTGTTGTCTTGACCACATGTAAGCCTTCTCCTTGCAGCTCCACTGCTGTGCTGCTTTCGCATTGTCGTGTGCACAACTCACGCGTCTTGCACATCCTGATCACTAGTCTAATCTGACATCCTGCAGTGAAATAAAGATATCTTTGAAAACTGATTCAATATAGCATACTATATTCAGACATCTAAATAACGCATTCAGCCCATTGCAATGTGTTAACTACATAAATGATGTTAATGAAACTGAAAAAAAGAATACACCTAAACTCTGAAACATGAACATGGCTGAATATAATAACCTTTTTCTGTAACTGTGAAAGATATAGCATTCCTGTATTAAGGCTACATGTAGTCTATCGTAGGCTATGGACCTCGTTATTTTGGCATTTGACCTGAGTGATTCCCAGAGAGCCCAACATTTTTATTTGCCTTAAAAAATGGTCCTGTTTTTGATAATAAAAAGCACTGATATCGGTGATATTGGTGTTGCATTACTTGGATTTTGTAAAACATTAACTAACCTGATGACGTGTCTGCCAAAGGGATTCACCTATTCCTCTCTGCGGAATGACCTGATCTCTTCTTAGCAAGTGTTAGCAAACAGTTTCACCCTCCACTGTGTTCACAGGCTGGTCACTAGCTTTGTGTGCTGTTTAGTGTCTGGCAGTGAGCGTACAATTGTTTATGTTACTGGGAACTGCTGAGGGGAACTGAAGAGTCAGGTGATCTCTGCGGGTTTGTCACTACATGAAACAGTTATTGAATCTGTTGATATAAAAATAGTGCTCGGTGCAGCTTTAATGATGTACTATGATGAGAGGTTTTTAATGGGGGTTTCTTCCAGGTACTTTGAGGTGACGGATGGCTTTGAACACCTGCCGAGGGCTTTCTACCAGCTGTTAAATGCCACCATCCTCCTCAACTCCAAGGTCAAGCTCATCAACCAAACAGGCGGCAGCAAGGTGACGGTCACGTTCCAGGACTGGCGTAATTCAGGCTCCCTGACCAACCTGACAGTGGACTATGCCTTGGTTACATCTACGGCGAAGGCCACCCTCTTCATTGACTTCCAGCCCCCCCTCTCCGGGGACAAGATGGAGGCCCTGCGCTCCGTTCACTACGCCAGCTCCACCAAGGTGATACTCAGCTTCAGGGATCGCTTCTGGGAGAAAGAGGGCATCAGAGGAGGGAAGAGCATCACAGACCGCCCCTCGCGCTTCATCTACTACCCCAGCCACAGCTTCCCCGGCACAGCCGCAGGAGTCCTCCTGGCTTCTTACACCTGCTCCGACGACTCCACGCTCTTCCAGGGGTTGAGCGAGGAGGAGCTGATGGCCGTGGTCCTGGAGGATTTGGTGAAGATCCACGGAGAGTACATCAGGCCTCTGTGCACAGGGGGCCTGGTGAAGAAGTGGGGCTTGGATCCTTACAGTCTGGGAGCGTTCGCCCTGTTCACCCCCTACCAAAAGGGACACTACGCCAGAGAACTGTTCCAGAGGGAGGGGCGGGTGCACTTTGCAGGAGAGCACACAGCCACACCACACGGGTGGATTGAAACTGCAATGAAGTCTGCACTCAGAGCAGCCAAAAATATTAACCTCCTTACTGTTTAGCTTTTTTTCTGTAATTGTTTTTTATATATACATGTTCCTTTAAATTAAGTCTGACAGGGTTTGAAATATTGTTTTACCAGTGTGTCTTGTGATCTACCAGCACTAACCTCCTCTGATATTTTTGTGTAATGTACATATTTATTGATTTACGTCCATCACTACTGATCAGCAGTACACACTTGACCATTGTGTGCCCATAAACTGACATTCTGACCAGATTCCTCAAAGATGACCATAAATACAAATGTAATGCCATTATGATAGTTATTTGCAGCATTTTATTATTACTTGTTGTTTGCAATGTTTCAGTGGACATCCTCTGATCCTCTGCCAGAATAAAACTGAGCAAGAGCTACAACCTAACTTTTTTTTTTTTCATTCAACAAGAAAGACAAAATAATTAAGAGTAGAGCATGTATTTTAAAAACATGATGTGTTACTAAAGTGGAAAATATGTAAACACACGTCTGCCCAATTTTGTGAAAATCCTCTGGCCGATGGTCTCATTTGTTGATGTAGGTCAAATAAAGGCATTATTATTACATTTAAACTCTTGAGCTACACTGGAAATGCTTTAGTAATCTGGATCTTCATTTTACGAGACAACAGTCTGAACTGCATGTCAACATGTTTTTCCAATGTCTGAATCCCTCTTATTAAGACCCTGGAAATATGTTTCCATGGTTTGGACAGGAGGTGGAGGACGTACTCAGATCCTTTTCTTGAATAAGAGTACCAATCACTTATATTAAAGAAATAATAATAATTTTAAAGCATCAAAAATCATACTTTCGTGAATGAACAGACGATCAAATTGTACTTTAAGTATCCTATTTCTTTCTGCTCAGAAAGGCCTCTGTAACTGATACATTTCTGTATGTCATATTATTAGATGAATTATTAGATGTGGATGAATACATCTGTAACAATGTGCTGTTGTAGCTGGTCTAAGCAGAGCTACTTTTAACTACTATACACACAGCTAGGTGTTTGGATCGGTGGTGTCTAGTCTAGTGCAACACAGATCAGTGTTTATTATTATTAGACCTCAAACTGTCATTCAAATGAAACCATGTGAGAAAATTCAGAGGAGAAATGTCTCTTGGGTGGAACTGCTAACAACTCATAGGAAGTGACAAGGAGTCTCACCAGCAGCTGTTTTTTTTTTTACAAGAGGCCAGAGGTCAGAGGTCAAAGGGGTTGGGAGCCACCGCTTTAATCTTCAACACTGCACTGGGTCTTTCTGGGTCATTTCAACGTTGGCACCATTGCAGGTCAGTGATGAGCAGCAGACAGAAAAACCACCTTATTGGGCAGAATAATAAGGTACTTTTAATGGCTAACATTATGTCCCACTTTTGTTGTCCAAAACAGCCTTAAAATAATGTGATATTTTCTTCAAAAGCACTTCATGAATGGTAGGACTTGGCGACAAAACCAAAGATCACATTATTTTTCAACAACTACCTCTCTATATGTTTTGCCCATACTGTTGGGATGACAATATTAACGCAAAGAGATCAATAATCATCAGTAATGTGGATTTAATGACTAAGTGGGTAAAAACAAGTATTAGATCAAGTAGGACAGTGTGGAAAGGTCAGAAAATAACATCACTTAACTCTAATGAGTCTTTAAAACCAGGAAAAGACAACACTGATGACCGATCATCATATAATGATATCTCATGTATCTAAGAGGATAAATAGTCTCATATCACGATAACAATGTATAGTGGATTAGTGGATATTTGGCCCAGTGCGTGACAAATTCTGTTTTTTTCTTGAAGATGTAGAATAAAGTGCACGTTTCCACACAAGTTATCTCTGTGATCAAACTGTTTTAATGTAAAGATTTGATATTAATTCTGTTTCAATAACAACCAAAAGATTTCAACAATGTCCCTGTTGATTAAAAAAGCCCATTCTTCCCTGTTAATTTTCATACCTGGCATAAGATAATGCCCAAGTATTTTTTATCAACATTCCCCAGGAGTTATTTTGACCTCTAGTGGGTTTTTTGTGTATATTAAAAATTATTGCATTAGTGTAGAACATTTGTTCCATTTTACTTTAATCAGCATGAAGTTACTTCAATACTTGCAGAGCAGAGATTAGGCTGGCAAGTACAGAGGAAGTGTTGTAATAACATTTCGGAATGACTTGATGTGTGTTGTCATTATTACGCTTTTGTGAATGAACATAAGCCTGATCAATAAACCATTCAATACCTATTTATATTATTGGGTGATATTGGCCTATCCAGGATATCTAGGTATCAGTGCATGTGTTCTGATATGCAGCAATAGGATTTAAAAAAAACAAACAAACAATTATAATGAAGAAAAAGATGCTCAGGGTTTTTTTTATATATAATTATTTAATTCCCGGTGAAATTTACTGCTTCAGTGCTCCGATGTCATTTTAGACATAAAATGTTTTGTTAAGCTGTAAAATACTGCCTCTGTTACAGATCCTTGTCACAACTGTTTGGTAACCACCTTTGAGAGATCACTAAAAAACATTAACATCAGTATCGGGCCTATACGTATTTATATGAAAACAATCTGTTGAATTCTAATCATTGCAGCTTCAGCTTCAGTCAGTGACAAGTTTGACACATAAAGTCACAAACATGTCACTAAACCCAGATCTGTCCTCCAAACAGTGGTGACTCAGGGAAGACTGCAGCCATATTAGCTGGGTTCTTTCCTGCTTCATTCTCCATTTTGTTTAGTGCTTGAAGGATTACAGACAGGACGGTGAGCCGTCACATTAAATGGCTTCTCAATCCAAACAGATACTTCTTCCTGCCATTTGCAGCTGAAACCACGAGAGATTCCCTTCAAGCACCAGTCGAAAGCTTTAAACAGTAAGTTATATTAAAAAAAAACTTTTCCTCTCAACATTATCTTATAACAATGTGCTAAGAATACATTTTATTTATGTCATTACATAGTCCTTTCGGCATCTACAGTCCATTATTAATGAGCGCCCTTCTGCACCATCTGTGTGAAGCGGTTGGTGATGGTCAGGGTGGTGTCGATGAAACGCTCAACACAGCTCTGCAGACACGTCTCTGTCCGGTAGTCCAGCTTGGAGCCCGGACTGTCCACACACTTGTCCCAGCAGACATCAGTGAAAGTGTGCACCTGGAAGAAATGTAAAAAAAGATACATTTGTAGAATTAATCAATTATGCTGATGGACTTTTGTTACTCATCAGCTGATGAGATACGTCTGTGACATGCTGTTAAATGTTGGCCTATAATACTGATGGCTCAGGTTCTATATAGGACTACCCCGCTGTCCATGAGCTAATACCACCCTATTCTTATCAACATGCTTTTGATAATAAATAGCACGTGAAGAGAGAGTATACATTATGAATTAATCTATGAGTGACAACAGTTACTTTATTAATCATCGGTGATGAAAAGAAATTAATCACCATAAATGAGCCCATAAATGAACCTGATGATAAGAAGTCAAATTGCTTTTAACAACTTAACAAGCGCAGCATCCACACACTCCAATACAGAATATGGCAGCATGCTCCTCTGTAAATGGTTTGTATTTTGTCAATGAACACAGAGAAGAAGAAGAAGAAGAAGAAGAAGAAGAAGTAGTAGTAGTGCAGCACAGTATTTGAGATCATGACTTAACGCTGCTGTACCTGGGAGGGATGCCTTGTGGAGAGCCACGCAATATGAAATCATCGATTTTTGCTCACTATATCTGAGCCTTGCTCACCCTCGGCTGTGAATAAACTACAGGTAAATACCAAAATGTGAAACTGGCAGCTAACTTATTTGTATTGTCCATGAGAAGAAGGTGATTGTCAGTTATTGGTATTGACTGAATAAAATCCATGGTTTGTGTCCCTACCCACAATGCAACACAGCTACTGAGTGACATCACTGGAGGTAGTTTCTCAGGCTAGATGCAGCTTCCTGGAGCCTCAACAGACTTTATACTACTTTCTTCACATAGGCAGTAGTACTACCCCATACCTGCAAACACACCTTAATATGTACAAATATTGGAGCGAGTGACCCTTTAATGTCTGCTCTGGCAGAAAGGCCTCAACTATGAGACATGCTGGTCATGCCACCTTCCATTTTGGAAGCTTTAATTCTAAAAACGTTTTAGCTATGACCTTCGTAGGTAACCGAGCTGCTTTTTTTATTTGTCAAACAGTAAGAAACCTTTAATTGTAAGATGTTCCAGAGGAGTTTGGTCTCACTAACAGAGGGTGGTTCATTCCCCTGCATGTGGTCCATGCTCCACAGATGAATGCTAACGGACTGGTTACAGATTAGCATGGTTAGCTTACAAACCTGGGCCTGGAACTGAGCTTTCTGCTGCTCTATAGCGATCATACGCTGAAGCTCCGTCGCCTCGGCTTTCTCTGACGCGTTGAGATTATCAAAACCGTCCATAGTGTCGTTGAGCGGTCACAGGACGACTCTGTATTCCCGCTGACAAGCCGCAAGAGGAGGCGATGTGACCTTCGGTTTCACCACCAGTGAGCGCTGCTGCAGCGTGTGAAATACCGCTGATGTACACATCACATGACGCGCCGCACACAGCGGCGGCTCCTGCCTCCGCCATTTGTAGATCCACGTTCTGAACGTGACGCAACAAGTGACGCACACAAAGATATTTAATGTTTAACACGAGCGGACTCGGAAATTGTGCGTTTCATCTTGAGCTAAGTACAGGTGTATCAACAAAAGGCTGCTGAAACACCTGTACACTTTAAAGGAGCACTACGTAACTTTAGACAAAACATTTAAACTAAAATGTTTATATTGACTGTAGATCATTCACTGTGTTATATTGATTAGGTAATAATACACACTGCTTTGTTGTCAGAGGAAAATAAGATTCCAGAACACTGTTTGAAGCATGAAAGGTGGCAGGGTCCGCCATATATAAACAAAGTAAAAAAACATGAAATTATGTTTTCCTTTAAGGTCAGTTTGTTTGTTCAGTTTATACAGTCATGAAAACAAAGAGAGTTTATTTAGTTTGTCAAAGCAGAGAGAAAAAAATCAGCCAATGAAGAGCTTTCTCTGCTTATGAACGTTTCTTCAACAAAACTACAGAGTGCACCTTTACATTTTTTTTTTATCAGTTTTTAAAAATGTGTGCCAAAGTTATAATATTGCTTACTTGCTGTATACTTTTTATACCTGTTTTATTAAAGTTAATTGAAAAAGAATGTAGATTTAAAATAACTTATTTGTTCAGTTCATATCAGGCAAGAGCATTAAGAAAGTATAATGCAGTGGCATAACTTTACCATTTATTAATGAAGTAAAAGTACCTATACAAGTACACATACAATCAAAATACGAGGGCAGATATAGAAACAATAAGAAACAATAAAGTACAATATATAATAAAATCCTTTTTTATTTATAAAATAAGATACTGAGGTAAATACAATAAAATGCCGAGGTATCGTGGAGTAAAGGTAAGTGGAACATAAGGTACAAAAGAATAAAGTGTGTGTGTTTGTCGTGAAAGTGTCCCTCAATAAGCACAGCAGCGTTGTGCAGGATCTATCCGTCTGCTCATCTCCAGTGATATTCTGAGACCACAGTGTTTTTGCTGATCTTCTCGAACGTCCAACATCTTTGTGCTGCAGACGACTCGACAACTACATCCGGGTAACTGTGGTGACCTTGGTTCGTTGATCATCATGGCGGCTATCGTCAGGTTGAGTGCTGTCTGTCGCAGAGGAGTCAAACGTGAGTATTTCTGTCTGTTCTCAATGTTTCTGTCTGTTTTTCACTATATGTGCTTACTTACGTGTCGTGGTTTGAGACCAGGTTGTTCTGACGGGGGCGACGGGACGAATAGTAGCTGTGTACGAACAAATCCCGGCGGGCAGAGACTACTAATTTCAAGTTCACGACTTTAGTGAGTCACATCTCCCGTGTATTTGTGTGTTTGGCGTCAGTTAGCTCGTGAACTCCATCCTCTCGCACGGTTCAACGTCGCGGCGCACTGACGGGGAAGTGAATTCTTTTTCACCACGATGACATCACATTGTTCGACCATGACGTTATTGTCGCACGATAGAAGCAGAGCTTTACGCCAAATACCAGTCAGAAGTTTGTGAATTGTAGGTTAACGTAGATTTTGGATGAATCACCAACGGTAAAAACTTGAGTAATGACATTTTTGGAGACGTAAAGACTCAGTTTGTAATTCGGCGTATTGTAACACAAGCCAAAGAGTGCAGTGGCTCTTTAGAGTTCATGTTAGGTCATCCTATAAGACTGCACTCCCCCGCCCTCATTAGACTGTTGGGGTGAACGTTTACCAACCCTCAGATCGGATGTGTTGTTGATCGAAGTCCAAGCATACGGTTTTATTAAAGCAAACAAGATGCCATCCGGTCCAAATGAGAATAACAGATGCACATTATCTCACCGAGGCTGCTGTATTTGCACAAGAACAATAACGATTGTTTTGACCCCGTGTCACCTAATCTGATTTAATGCTGAGAGAGTTCCTTGTATTGCTGGAGTAAGAAGTTTTCAAGAGTAATTGATGTTTAGATTAGGGCTGATCCTTTCCCATGTTAAAGAGATGGCTTGTGTGGCTTATAGAATGTCAGAAAAAGCTTTAAAGTGTCGATCAGTTTTTATCTTTCAAGGTAAAATATATTTAACAACATAACTTACAGTGTGAGTTCAGACGTGCACGCTTCATAGCACTGTATCTGTTTATTTAATGGTTTACAGTTCACTCCAGAAACATTGTGCTTGTATTTCCTCATTTGTGCCTGAACTAAAAAACAAAATTGTTTGTCTTCTTTTCTTCAGCTCTGTTCTACCAAACCACTTTGCTGGCCAGGCCGCTGGTTATACCACACAAACATCAGGAGCAGCCTTACATGCTGACAGCAAGGATTCATGCATCGCAGGCTTTGTACGGTCAGTGCTGACTTATAGGAGCGTCCTGTAGATCATGGTCTATAGATCTGAAAAACAGTGACGTATCAAGGGGATTTTTACATTCCCTATGTCAGATTTGAATGCGTTTAAAACTATATGCCCATGCTTTGTTTATTAGTTTGCAAAAAGAAACATTATACATACAGAAGTACAGGACAAAAACAGTGCACCTTTCTTAAAAATAAGAGCATTGTTGTGCTCAGCAACAAACGTTACTAATGAATGGGCACAATCAAAATGATCAAAGGTGAGAATGAGATTGTTAAAGGAGCGCATACAGCCCACCTAAGCTGCAGCTGACCATATGACAGACATCCATTTCTATGAAATATCTGTAGTGTAACATGGCACTGTGTCACACATGCATACAGAGAGAGGCCGAGAGACAAAAACCCAGCAAAATGCTGCAAATTCGGATGATTGACCGGTGTGGAGAAATCTGTGTAGTGTAGTACACAGTGTAGTGAGGCATGAATTACTCTTTCAGAACATAATACCAGATTTGTATCCCTTGACCATATATTCTGCATGAATACTATACAGATATCTGTTTATTGAGATGAACTTTTCGTAAGCTTCTCTTATAACAAGTGAACAAACAATTCAGTCAGATAAAATTGATTTAAATCATATTTTCAAATTGAGCTTTTTAAAACATATGCAAGACATTTGCAATTATCAAAGAGCAGAAAAAATAATCTTTTTCAGTGTTACACTCCCTTATACTATATAGAGATGCACAATATATACCGACCTGATCAATTATTGGCTCAATATTTGAAAATGTATATTGTTGGCTTTTATCAGCGTTGGAGAAATTAAAGCTGATAATTACAGACCGTAATACTCAAACCAAATTACATTCATGGACTTCACAAGCACAACATCTGCACCCTCTGATACAGTAGGTGGTGGTATGCAACAAGGATAAACGAGAAGTAAAAGAATGCAAGCACGTCCCTCAACGGTCCAAAGTGGGGATAAAAAGTGAACGAGTTATAGCACAACAAATATTATTTGAGCCATGAAATGTTAAATCATCCATCTTGCTCACTGCGTCTTATCTTTTCTTACCCTCGGGTGTTCAAATTATCACTCATCTTATCAGTATTGGCTGATAAAAGTCCATATTCTACAACCCTGACTGTCAGGCAGTGACATCTATGAATACAAAAGTGCTTTACAATAACTAATTGTACCATGAATTAGTTAATATTAATGTTGCCTTTCTTACAAAAGGGAAAAAGCTTTATTGGTCCAAACAGTGATCTAATTATCAAAAACCCATCATAAGGTAGCTTTTGTCATTCAGCATGAGAAAGGGCTTTTGGGCACAACATCACATGTTTGTTGCACTGAATGACAGACTTTTTATTCGAAAATAGCCTATTAA
>OMLP01012908.1:0-11783 GCA_900302685.1 Spondyliosoma cantharus
TGGGGCGTGGGAATACAACATCTCTACAAAACTACGCGCGGAGTGTACGCTAGAGTATACGAGCAACTGTGGTTGCGTTTTCGACCACGGATCCAGCGCAAACGCAAACGGTGACGCGGGAGTCTAAAGTCCGCTTAAGGAAGTGTGGCTCTCATGTGTGAGTCTAGAGTCCTTTGGACCAGGTCCTGATCTTGACCTGGACTGACTGAGGTGGTATTTCTTCATAAATTCACACCTGCAGGTTGAAGCCTCCCAGCCATGCGATGCTCTGACCGGCTGTCTGTGTGATCTGCTGGAGGAAGCTGTACTCTCTGGGGTTGGTGACGGAGGCCAGGTGGGCACCCTGGGCATTGCAGTGCTCCTGTTGGACACAGGAAATGACATAAACAAAACCTAGTTTTACATCCACAAAGATCACTCTGTGAAATGAGCTTCTATGCGAATGTAAAGTTCATCTTTTCATGGACTGATGGTGGCTGACTACTAACAGATACCATCACCATCCAGAGGCTTTATGTTGCAGAACATGTTCATTTATCATGTGTGCTGATGGTAAGTTTGAAAACAGCCTAACTGAATGAATAGCATGAGCCTATCAGATGCTATTATAGCTATTTTATAGCTCACTATAACTATACCAAAGTGTTAGAGAAGCCGTACCTCAGCACTGTACCAGGTCATGGGAGTATTGACGAACAAGAAGCAGCGAGAGCCATGGCTGAACCAGCCGTCTGGACAGAAGTTCAAACGAGCTACAGAGAGACAGCATAAAGAGAGCATTGACTTTACTTCAACAGAACACTTTGAGGGAAATACACCGATAACAGATCCTGTCTGTAATGGCTCCGATACACTTTAGAGAACAGTTAGCAGAAGAGCCAAACAAGGGAGGTTGTTCTCAATGACCAAACTTAAAACAGCTTAAATCGTGTCACTGTGAGCAGACTTTTTCTTCATTTAATGAAACTTGTTTTTATAACACAAAATATGGAAGAGTTGGGGAGTAACAGAATACACTGTTATAAGTGATGTGTGTTCTCTCTACCGTCTTTGTTATCAGGGACAGACTCTTCCTGCATGAGCACTTCATCTCCCATCATCGTCATCTTGTCCTCCATCTCTGAAACATCACCAGCGTCATAAGAACTCTTTTTAGTTGTCAGTATTTGACTTTACAGTAAGTCACAGCCACAAAAAGTCAACAGTGTCTAGCTACTATCATATTACCATCATACCAACTATTAAAACCAGTGAGAGTAAGAGTCTGCAGCCATGCTACCAGTTTTGATATTTGTTAAGTAGTGTTGCTCAGGTGTTCTTATACATAAGGTGTTCTGCACTGAGCTGTAGTTCTGTGTTCTAACACAACTGTCATATTCTGGAGGAGATGATCTTCGATTACTCGGACTGACTGGTCATCACAACTAAAAACAAGAGAACAGTCCTGCTGCTTGTATCATTCTTTATTGTCCTGCTCTGTCCACCCACACTGCTGTCTAACACACATTAAAGAGGACACTAACCAGGTGGAGCAGCCTTCTGTTCCTTCGGAGCCTCCACTGCTGCTTCTGTGGATGAATCACATGAATGTTGGTGTCACATAGTAACAGTGTGTGTGTGTGTGTGTGTGTGTTAAAGCAAATAGCTTCAATACCGACCTGGAGCCTTTTCTTTGTCTTCAGCTGGAGCTTTAGAGAAAAACACAACACTGTCAATATTGGTTGTGGTGGTGTGTGTGAGCATGTGTGTGTGTGTTTGTGTGTGTCTGACCTGCAGTTGCAGCCCAGAGCAGAATGGAGAGGACCAGGACAGTCTTCATGCTGATGATCACAGGTTGTTCTATGTGGAGAAAAAGAACAGTGAGCAGAGAGAGAGCAGAACCAAGAGCTCCACTGACTGAAAAGAAACACAGCAGGTAACTTACCTGTCAGGTAAATGAGTGTTGATAATGGAGTTCAGGTATTAGCTGAGGTATGCAGTGATGACAGGCGGCTGCCCTACTCTTTATATACACACACCTGAACCACACATGGTCACGTTCATGTTGGCGTGTGGTGTGTAAAACGTGCCAATGTCTGTCAGTGACTCAGCCCTTTGTGTGGGAAACGTGCATATAAATCCATTAACCTGAACTCTGATCCGTTTCCAGACAGAACAGATTGCACATACCACTTCCTTATTGTTGTTGTTTCAGATCAGGCTAATGATTTAAAACACTGATAGTGGGCTTGATAAGCAGTTACAGTAAGTGTGTCAGCTGTGTGAAAAATAAACTTCAGAGAACCCATCACCACTGAAGACTGTTTGGCAGTATGTCTCATGTAAAATTCTGTTTTTTGTTATAACGTCACATAGCGTTGAATAAGTTATAGTTATTAGTATAGTATATAGTTATTATAGTTATCGTTCCTGGTGCGGACAGCCTTTAGGTGTGTCTTTCAGCTGTCTGCTGCTGAGCAGGTAGCACACAGTGAGATTTTAGTATTTTAGTGTTTTCACTGAAAACAGCTGGCGGATGTTAGTAAGACTTACTAACTGACATTTCCTTTCTGCTCGTGATATTTTACAATTATGGAAAAGGTCACTGGGATGCTTTTCAGACCTTTCACATACATATCTTATATTATATATATTGTATCTAATGTAATGTAATACACAGAATAGGGGAAGGAGCCAAAATGAGCGGGAAACAGTAACATCATCAGCAAAGAAGATGTATTTCAGTTTATGTGAAGACACTAACACAAATGTAAATGAAATGAAATAGTTTACTTACTTGCTGAGCCAATAATCCAAGTAATGACACCTAGAAAATGAGGAAAGATAGAACAGAGTTACAGGGCGAAGGAGGTAAAGCTATGGATGATTGAGGTGAGTAGAGCGTTAGAAAGGAGAAAGTAGGCACGTGGAGGATGGGAGGGAGGGTGTAAAGGGGCTGAACAACAGTCAGAAAAAAAGTGAGACGAGTAGAAAGGTTTCAGTATGAGTCATTAGCCACTGTCGTGCCCGGATGTGACTGTTCTATCTAAATCTACAGCTGGAACACATAATAAAATCAGAAGAAATATGAGTTAGGTGCATATGAAAAAATAACAAAAAAACTTGTTTAGGCCATCATGTGGAATGATGGCACTTGGGTGGTCTGCTCCTGTCACATGCCAAGAGGAAACCAATTAAACAAAAACTCAGGTCCAGCACACCAGAATTGAATTAGCTTGGTCCAGAATTGGTTTATTTGGTCTGCTCTTGGTTGACATCAAGGAGCGCAAGGAGCAGACTGCCCAAGTCCAATCTTAGTGTTGTTAAGTGGGATTTTTTACCAGTAGAAAAGGGGTGTAAGAATAGAAACCCATGTGGATAATGAGTAAGCAAGTGAGGATGATTAGCTCCCTTTTAGCAGTTTTGTAATCCAGCCTTAAACTGCAGTCTTATGCATATTTTGTGAAATAATAACAAGAATTTATCCATTCTCTGTGTTGATAACAGCTATCGTTGCCCATGATGCCCATATTGACCAATGAGAGGTGTAAAAATGATGCACGAGCATTGTTAACTCTTGCTCAGGTTCACATTCTTTCGTTGCAAACGAATGTTGAGTTCAACGTTCACTAAAAACACAAGCACATTTATGCACAACAATGCCTCTGGTTAGCCACGCTATGTGGCCAAAACATGTCACAGAGATGTTTAACCCATCGCATTTTTACTTATTTAGAGTAAGATGTTCATTGAATATTCCACACAATGCTTACAATATAAAAATAATAGAAGGCCTGAAAAAAGCATAAAATTTTGGCAATTACATAAAGCCTTTTAAAATAAAGGTATGAAATAGCTGAAATAATGTGAGAGAGGGTGGAGACCATCTTGTTGGTGGTTTTCTCATGATTAGTATTAGAAGGAGCTTCAGCAATCTTGCTGATAGAAGGTAGACTGCTGAAGCCCTGCAGTGTGCATGTGAATGTAAACGGGCTCTAGGTGGAGCTGTTAGCGTTAAAGAAAACCCAGCAGCCAGAGAGGTAGAGACACTAGAGAGTACAGGACACACTGATTAACAGCAGCACACTTCTAGCAACACACTGCCAGACGATACCTGCTTAAACACAACATGGAGCCTCAGTTTGGAGGAAAACATTCCGCTGTCCATTTTACTTTAGGTAAGCTAAAAATAACAATGCTCAGCTAATTTGTTTCTTTGTTAGTAAAGTTATGTACAGTGTTGCTAGATTGGGCTTCTACCCAGTTGGGATAATTTTTATTTAATTGGGCAGGTTAAACTGCACCATTTAGAGAGTTTGATCAACAAACAGTTCGTGGAACAGAAAGAAATAAGAGTCAACAGCAATGTTGTCCTGTAATCCACAGACTGGACTCGGACAATGTTTCTGAAAATCAAATCAGTGAAAGCTAGATAGCAAAACTGGTAAGTAAGGAAAAACATTTTGCGACATACAGCAGAATATACATATATACAATATAGAGTATACACCTCTCTTAAAGCAACTATAAAATATTTTTTTCTAACAAAACTGTTTGAAATGACTATTAAAACAATGGTTGAATTAAAGGGAGCTGCTGGGCCTTGGCAGAGGTTTTTCACTCTACTGTTCCCCTCTAATTTAGTCTACTTTGTACCATTTGGGTGGCTTTCATCAACAATAAAAAATAAAATGAACTTCACTAGTTGGCTGCATTTCCTCCTGTACCTTTACTGCATTCAACTTTAAAAAAGCTCCCATCTGCTATTTGTATATATACCATAATTGTATTGTATATATACAAAACCACAGTGTGAAGCAGGCTCTACCTAACTTCCTGCGCAACAATGACCTGTGAGTGTCATTGTGGTTAAACTTGTTTTTCCATCTGTAGCACTCGTTTTTACTCTGCACACTGCCTCTTGGTTTGATCTAGAAACAAAGTCTTCACTGTAGCTGTAACAGATGTGCATTAAACAGTAATTCAGTCGAAATGATGGTGGATAAAATAAAGTTTTGTTTTGTGTTGAGAGTTATTGAGGAACAACCTGTACATGTGACTAACGTGGGCGTCTGTATTCAGTGGAACAGAAACAGTTTCTATGGAAATGATGTTGTATTTCTGTTGTATTTCTTCTTAACTCATTGTAGAGCACAGCTGACCTTGTCTGTGTTAAAGGGGCACTATGTAGTTTTGGAGAAGAAATTCAAAGTCAGAGTTTTATGTAATATTTTCAGTAATACATAATTTTTCCATCAGTGAATAAACAAGCTGTTGTCAGAGGAAAATAAGGTCCCAGAACACTGACTGAAGTTAGAAAGGTGGCAGAGTCTGCCACATCTCTCTATAAAAGCAAGAAATCTCTGTCTGTCTGTCTGTCTGATCCGACTGACCTGAGATTTTCAACATGGCAACGTCGGATTTGTTTGTACTACAAAGATACCATTTACCATTACTACAATTGCTTCACAAATTCCGCTAGCATAGCCAGCATAGCCACCATAGCCACGTGCACACCAGAGCCAACCACTGCAGAATCCACCCCCACGTCCAACCATAAGAAACAAGCGGATTTATACCTGCAGTGGCGCGAGCTGGACCAGGATTTTGTCAGCAGTTCGGTCTCGTTCTGTGCATCTAAACTGACTGTTGTGAATAGATGAGACTGAACGAGTCCAATCCGAGTCGGTTCCGGTCTGACGAGATCCGGATACGGGAGGACAACAAACTGGAATCGGAATCTGTAGATGTTCGTGTGTAGCTAGCTGCTAGCCCACCCCCGGGCCCCACCTCCTGAGTCAACGGACGTGCCACCACCGATTTACGATAAATAATGTCCACTAATGCAGGAAGAAACAGTAAAAAAACGGGCTTTTCTCGCAAAAGTGTCCGCAAGCAGGAAGTGTTTGCAAGCTAAAAAGACGTAGGGGAAGTTGTAGGAGGGACAGCGACAGTGACGGTGATAGAGACAGCGATAGAGATAGCGAGTTGAGAGATTTGTGACATTTAGCGTTTTTGGAGTGTATACTTTATGTGTTATGTAGTGTGTTTAGTGTGTAGTATAGTCGTTTTTTTGTGTTGTGAGTCCAAACAACGAGTAAACTGCTGAATGTGGAGCAATGATAGGCAGTGCAGCTCTTCATTAGCTGAGGGAGACCTGAGCCTGAGGCATTGCCTGCATTTAAATGTAAATAGTTACATATAACTGTACATTTCATACACTTATGCACAACTTTAGCAAACAACAATTTATATTTGCATTATAAGTAATAAAAATGATTTGTTAAACATATTTGTGGTTTTCACAGTAAGAATTGTGTCCATTGTATTAATACAGTGTGTCAAAATGAAAAAATAACTGTACAGTCACACATGTGAGGTTGTGCTGAAAATAATGACACCAAACAAGGCAAGGTAAATAATTTTTAAGGTGAAATATAAATCAAAAATAGTCAAAAATGGCCAATTATATTCCTGACGTCTCACCTTCTAACACAGCCTCATTTCTATATCTATAGGAACACATACTTCCTACGGGCAATGCACTATAAACAAAGTTAATTAGTATAAATTGTGTTGTCCTTTAAGGTCAGTTTGTTTATTCAGTTTATTCAGTCACGAAAACAGAAAGAGTTTGATTTTTTTGTTTTTTTAGGCAGAAACATTCTTCAACATTTCTTCTCCAAAACTACAGCATGCTCCTTTAAGAGAAACCTTGTTTTGTTTCAACCTTTATGTTGTCTTTATTTATAGAGATGTTTTAGTCCATCATAAAAGGCATTAAAAAAACAGATCACATTGAAATAACACACAAAAACACACATAACAAATTAAATAAAATCCATATACATCACAGTGCATTCAAACGCAGATAGGACAGACAACTGAGGATAGAAATATTCTGAGGACATGTGAGTTCATAGTTTTAACCCAGGTAAACTGTTCACATAGTTTATGAACGCGTCTCAGGTTCTGTAAAATCTCTTAATGGAGCTGTTGAGGGTGCATCTGGTTTTCTACAGCCTGATGTTCCTTGTCAAATCCTTGATCCATTGGTTGGGTGATGGAGGGTTTACATTCTTACATTCAAACAAGACTGAATGCCTAGCTAATAGAGAGGAAAAAGCAATAACCTTCTGTAAGTGAACAGAGAGATTTGAGTCACACAGAAAAAAAACACCAATAGTAGAGGAAGGCATAATATTACAGCCATATGCCTTAGAAATGGTGTAAAAAATAAAACAAGGGTGACCCGACAGGGGCAAGTCCAGGGCAAGACCACAATTACAACCCAATTACAATCTGATGCTTTTCTGTATTTGATTTTGTGAACAGAAGTCAACAGCCACATTTTCCTGTTACTCAATGAAGTGCAAGCCAGATACAACTGGAAAGTACATATACACTGTATACAGAAGATTAACAGACCCATGAGATCAAACCTACAAAGCTAAAGGTTTAAGACAGAGATAAATACATCATTTCAAGTTGATATTGCTAACCTTGCTGCTAAATATCATATATTTATAATATATGTGGATTAGGCAATTAATTGCAGACGTTGTAACACTGAAGGTTTTACATTTATGCTCAGATAAATCCACAGTGTTTTGACTTCATCACAGCTCTCACTTGGCTTACATAGGGACTGGCTGGGTGACTCTTAGCAATGGCCCCTACTCCTACAGTACCCGCTGACAGTGTCCCCTATTGTTTACTTCTTGCCTAGCAAGAGCATATCTGTGAATACTTTCCAGCTGTGATCTTATTAAGTCAACAAAATATTTACAGTTTCATCGAAGTAATCTCACTGCCGCATCTTCTCTTTTTCAGTTCTGCTGTGTTGTGTGTTGGCAGATGAAGATAAGGAAATAGTGAAAGCAAGAGAGGGAGCGACTGTCATCCTAAAGACAAAAGAAACCATACGCAACAGTAATGTACAGGTATTGTGGACTTTTGGACCCATGAACCCGAACATGCGTATCGCCAGTGTGAAGAAGTTGGAGGTCAATTGTGACTACGATGAGCATTTCAGAGACAGACTGCAGCTGGACACTCAGACTGGAGCTCTGACCATCTCTCAGCTCAGAGTCAGTGATACTGGTGTTTACAAGAGCCAATCCATCGGCACCAACATCATTTCTCAGCATTTCCACCTTAGTATCTACAGTAAGTAAGCCTGACTGCTCGTTCAGTTAAACTGACTAAAAACCATTGTATAGGACGGCTGAATTATTCCCTCCACTTTTTAAGGTCATATGAGATTCATGTGTGGGTTCACAGAGTAAACATCACTGTGCTCTTAACCCATTAATGAATAACAACTGTCTTTAGTATGTTAAGAAGAAACCCCACAGAATTTTCTCCGTAAAGGGTAGAAACACAAACGCTGTGGAAACTAAAGGCAGGTGGCTGCACATGACAATTTAAACATTTCTGATTTCACCTAGGCTGTGTCCGAAATCACTCACTACTCCCTATATAGTGCACTACATAGTGACTACGCCATTTTGTAGTGCTGTCCGAATGTCTAGTGGGAAATATTATGCCTTATGTAGTGCACTCAAAGTATCCCACAATGAAATCACGCTGTTTGGAATCCAATGGTACCAATAATAATTCTTTGTAGGGTTTGAAATATAACCATCTCTGTATCATACTATTTTTGGCCAGGGATTAAAGGTTCTATTTGTAAGAAAAACAGTATTTGAGAACTGGGAATGAGACTCAAAAATCAACTGTCTTATGTTGAGTCCCAAGGGACCAGGAAGTGGGCCAGATGGGTCCTGGTATTTGGTCCAACACTTTACCAAATTGTAGTCTTCAATGTAGGCTGGAGTCAAGAATGAGGCTCAAAGAAGGTCACTGGAGAGGTGCAGAGTCTGATGCAAAGGAGTTTATCAGGTTCTACATGGCAGCAACACCAATTAACAGTGAGTTTGGTCCCAGATCATCCTATGCCCCCTCCACTGTGTACAGCTGAGTGTCTGACTGTCTTACAGCTCTCCTCCACAGAGTTCAGCTGATATCCTGTCAATGCATGCCTTTCCTCCACAGTGCTCTTACAACATGCAGCTGTACCTTCTAATCTGAGTGAATGATATATAGGTATTCTACATTCTGTGTGCACTCTGCACTCAGGATACGTGTTTCTTTTCTCTTCACACAGAGTATGTAACACAGGATTATACTTGAACACACTGTATAATAATAGAGTTTTACACAACACTTGCCAGTGAGGGTTGTCCTTGTCTTACTTCATCAATGGTGACATGTTGTGGTTTCTTTCTTGTGACAAATGTACTTATTGTAAGTCGCTTTGGACAAAAGTGTCTGCTAAATGCCCTAAATGCCTTACATGTAAAAGTAAATGTAAATGTATATGTAATGGGCACTTTGGGCCCTCCAGAGATAAAACCTTTACCAGTCCGCTCATCTGACTCTGGATATATTTCTCAAAATGTCACAATACTACTTTAACAACCACTTTATCTTTAGGAGTTGTTCAGTACCAATAACCAAAGACTGTATTTATACTAGAAAGTTCTCAGTTGCACTCCTAAACATTCTAAAATCCTAAACATCCTAAACATTTTTACTGCTTGTCTTTCCCAGCCTCTGTACACCCTCCATCCATCAAGGTCAATGCATCTTTGGACAACACAAGCTGTAGCTCAGTCTGGTTGGAGTGCTCTGTGGAGAACAGCAGAGAGCTGATCCTGTCCTGGTACAGAGGGAGAGACAGACTGAAAGAGACAAGTGGTCCTGATCTGTCCTCCAGGCTGTCTCTTGTTTTGGAAGTAGAGTCCCATGATGAAGATGACTACAGCTGTGTAGCTGAAAACCCTGTTGAAGAAAGAGCCACTAAACTCAACAGAGAGGACACATGTCCAAAAAACACAGGTATGATCACAATGCAACATGGGAGAGTCAATTCTACTCTTTTGTCTCGTTTGTCTCATATTGAATATTTTGTGATATCTGAATATTTAATAAAAATCAAGCATAGTTCCTCTGAAGTCCCTGATTTTGTTGAAGTACCTTGGAGTAGTGTTGAAGTACACCCAAGTCCTTGAACCCTTGGTCTTTTGGTACTATAACAAAATCAGGGAGGGTTTCTCCCAAGGCCCAAGCAGTAGTCTTTCAATCTCATTCCCTCAGAGAGTAGCAGCTGGTGTCAGACTGAAGCAACTGTACGACTGGTTATCTCTGCTATAACTGGAATGGCCTTGATTATTCTTGTGGTGGACCACATCAGATTCAGAAGATGAACCTAGCTGGAGTCCTGAGGATCCTGTCATCACATCGTCATCACAGAGACATGTTCCCTCAAGATTGACACAGGCAGGAACATGTGACTAATGTTCCCTAGAAACCACCAAAAGTTGTATTTAATAATTTACAAGGCATCAAAACTTTTCACCTGATCTCTATCACAAATACACATAGTGAGATACAGTGACACTGCTTCTCTAAGAGTGGCCATTCATTTGGAAATGAGAATACTTCAATCCAATGCCAATCCAAAAATGAGTTGGGATGCTGTGCAGAATGATAAACAAAAATCAGAATCAAATAATTCGCAGACAAACTGTGTTTACTGATAGTGTAATTCATGAGCTCACGTTGTATTCTACTTTGTACGATCATGTATTTGACAAAGTGGTGAACTCCACTCTTGATTGTGAACAAATGAGCCATTTGATGATGTCCCTTTCGTACCCAATCATGCTATACCTGATACCAATGAATCTGTTTACCTGTGGAATGGACCTGTTCCCAACAGGTGTTTTTTTTTGCTCCCAGTCTTTTGTTGTTCCGGTCTCAACTTGTTTGAAAAGTGTTACTGGCATCAAATTCAGAATAAACAGACTTTACAAATACAACAAACATAATTCTATCATTTTATGATTAAAAATCTCTGAAGAAGGCTCATGAAGAAATGCTATGGATGAAAATTGCTCAGAAACTGCTGTTTCTTGCTTGGCTGAGGTTGAATTGTTGTTTTGTACCAATAAAGAGCAACTATGACATCTGTGTATGCAAAATCTCTGTCCTATGCTTTAAGACAATATATAATGCCTCTGTCTATAAATGTTACTGCCTGATCCTGAAACAGTGATGATGTAGTACATATACACTACCAGTCAAACGTTTGGACACACCTTCCCATTTAATGTTTTTTCTTTATTTTCATGACTATTTATGTTGTAGATTCTCACTGAATGCATCAAAACTATGAATGAACACATATGGAATTATGTAGTAAACAAAAAAGTTTGAAATAACTCTAAATATGTTTCATATTTTAGATTCCTCAAAGTAGCCACCCTTTGCTTTGTTAACAGCGCTGCAAACCCTTGGCCTTCTCCCAATGAGCTTCATGATGTAGTCACCTGAAATGGTTTTCACTTCACAGGTGTGCCTTGTCAGGGTTAATTTCTGGAATTTCTTGCCTTCTTAATGGGGCTGGGACCATCAATTGTGTTGTGCAGAAGTCAGGTTGGTACACAGATGACAGCCCTATTTGACAACTGTTTGAGTTCATATTATGGCAAGAACCAATCAGCTAAGTAAAGAGAAACAACAGTCCATCATTACTTTAAGAACTGAAGGTCAGTCAGAAACAGAACTGGTGACAAAGGGCCAGTCCAACATGTACCAGGAACCGGTCTGACTTACTGCCGGCAATGCGAACCAGGCTCCTGATCCGGTACAGCCCTTAACATGGTCCATTCAGACTCAATGTCCCCAGCCTCCCTTGGAATCTGGTCAAAGCTCTCCCGAAGGTGGGAGTTGAAGAC